>CM067887.1:13995496-14110114 GCA_034621355.1 Mycalesis mineus | reverse complement strand
GCCATCCAAAGTTTCCACCTTAAGAACTTTACTCAGAACCCACAAAGTGCTTTGCTACTTCCTTCGTATAAATGTTCCTTAAACTTGGATGGCACCAACTTCGTAGATATGCTTAAGTAAATTAAAGCAACTAAATGATACAATTATTTTTCACTTTTTTGGTGCATTTTGAAGTCGGTTTAATTTTTTATTAATTTTTTTTAAATACGTAAATCTGAATGTTTCTAGCCAGTGCCATGGAAGTATTAAAAAATAAAAAAACTGGGTTCACCCGTTTCATAATAAATAAAGAAAAAAAAATTGCGGTTTTATATTGAATAAATTACGAAAATTTATAATCTGTTGTTAAATGGGCAGTATAGGATGGTAATAAGAGTTTAGGTAATGTAACTTATGGTTCAATTAAATCTTTATGGACGCAAAAATGACAAAAATAAGGTTTCATTTGTCATATTTGTGTCAGAAAAGAATAAACATGTGTGGAAATTGTTACGCCATTTTTTCTTTACGTAAATAGTAATTTAATTTTTAGTTGATGAAGTATATCTTCCAAATGCCTACCGTAGGTGTTGTCACTTTCGCATCTTTTAAGGTACCTGACACACCCCTAGCAATGAAAGCATGGCTGAGCAGAATTTCCAGACCGTATAACTTAAATCGTAGTACTGTGCATACTTCGATATCGTAGGAAACTGGCGTAGAATAAAGAATAACAAAATCGATCCAATAAAAGCGTAGGGTGTTAATCTCTGAAGAGAAAGTTGTGATTGAATTTTGCTGTTGCGCCTCCGATGCCGAAAAATTTACATCGCGTTCAAATCGAATCAATTTTTGTAATACGCAGAATGTATTGGCTCGACAAAGTTACCTAATCCGTGTTGAGAAGGTGCTGATATTATTTTGCCGCGTGCCACATGTTTGCTATCTCTGCCTTCATGGTAAATTAAATACGTCACCCCTGAAAAGAATGCGAGGCGCATAGTAGCACTAGAAGATGTAATTCCAACAAAAACGTTTTTATACACAAAAGTACGATTTTTGCTTGCACTGTAAAAAGATGTCAAATCTTATGGAGAGCCAGGGTTACCTGTTCCTCTCTACAGAGATTTGCGTGAACTATTGTTTTAAATCTAAGATGTTTTTACAAGTAGATACGTTGTTAGCGCTTTGTTTTGGCAATATAAATAATAGGTAATTGCCCGCATTTCACTTAGTTGTGTGACAGCAAGGCTCGAGATTACTCGTTACAACTGTTGAGAATTTTTAAACGTATTCTTGTTGAAGAGTGGATAAAATTCCGTCCTGTGTTTTTGGACGATGTGTAAATTATACTGCAACCATCAGGGATAAGAAACATTTAACTGTTTCGTTACAAAAACGCCTATTAGATTCTTACTAATACATTAAATACTATAAAACATATTTCCGTGCTACGTTATTCTGTCATAATGTCTGTAATGGGCCTTATACGTGTTAACGAGGTGCTGATATTATTTTGCTGCATGCCCATGTTTGCCATCCCTGCCTTTGTACTGTAAAACTAAAGACGTAACCTGCAGTTGTTCCCAATGGATAGAACTCAACCAATAAAATGTTCATGTGAAGTAATGCTAGACTAATCTTGCATATTGATTGCTGTAAAAATAAATAAATAAATAAATAATAAATAATATAGGACAATATCACACATCGCTATATAGCCCCAAAGTAAGCGTACTCGTAAGTAGCTTGTGTTATGGGTGCTATGATAACTGATGAATATTTTTATATATACTATACATAAATACTTATAATATATAGATAAACACCCAGACACTGTAAAACATGTATGCTCATCACACAAACATTTTCCAGATGTGGGAATCGAACCCACAGCCTAGGACGCAGAAGCAGGGTCACTACCCACTGCGCCACTCGACCGTCAAAAAGCTATCAGATCTCATGGAGAACCAAGCTCTTAACTCTACATGGTACTATTTATATTTTTATTACATCAAACGTTCGAGCATACTCCATGATTATTAGCGGTTGATTTAATATTTCAACTCCAGATTTCAATTAGGATTTTATAAAATCCCCAATAATTTTGTTTTATTTAATTGACCTGAACCTGTGACCTCATTATCTATGGCACAACCTGCTAACTACGTGACCTATAAGGCAGTTGGCAGATACCGCTGAATTCAAACTTTGTATTAGTACAAAAGCTAAACAGCGCAAGTGCGTCAAACGACGCAGTTTTCCCACCAGCGTCAGCGTCCGAAAACAAAACGGGCATAAGTTTGAATGTTACAAAACAATTATAATTAACATTTTGTACGTAACCATTACATAACCGAGCACGCGTGTTGAACAGTGTCTGTACGTAATGTCCCTCAAAGGCCCTTTCGCCCGAGGGTCCATTTCCCCGAAGGGTCTGTCATGTTACAATCATTACAGCGAAATGGGACATATTTTGTCTTGAACTAGACACGAGGAGTAATGTTTAATATGTCTACCGGCCATTTCGTCTCGAGGTGTACTTTAGCAGATTAAACCAGCATATACGAATATAGATATAAAAGATTCTTTTTCTCCGAAAGTAACTAATTATTTGACACAAAACGATAGACGCTATTTTTAGACGACTTCAAAAAAAGGAGTTTCTCAATTCAATATATATATATATATATATATATATGTGTGTGTGTGTGTGTGTGTGTGTGTGTGTGTGTGTGTGTGTGTGTGTGTGTTCGCGCATAACTTCGTCGTTTATGAACCGATTTTGATAATTCTTTTTTTGTTGGTAGCATGATCAGGAAACCAGGATCTGATGATGAAATCCTGGAGAAACCGAGGGGAACTTTCAAACATTGTAGGGACAACAAGTACGTTTGTTAATTTTTCCGGTAAGTATTTAAAACACTACAATTTGATGAAGGTCTGGAGTCGATCTGATGATGGAGCCGATCTATATATAAGAGAACTTGATGATTTACTGCAGTTACCTTTTCTTTGGGCTCGATTAATTTGTCTTCATGAGAACTTTACATTTAGATGGGCTGTGACTGTCATTGAGGGTCTGGTGATGAAGACGAAGTAAAGTTAAGGGAGCTCCGTAACGGCTTACAGTAGCTACCTCGTGTTTGGGCTTGATTAATTTGTCTCGATGAGAACTTTACATTTAGATGGACTGTGACTGTCATTGAAGGTCTGCAGATGAAGACGAGGGAGAGCTGTGGGAGCTCTTTAACGGTTTACAGTAGCTAACTTGTGTTTGGGCTCAATTAATTTGTCTCAATGAGAACTTTACATTTAGATGGGCTGTGACTGTTATTCAGGGTCTGGCGATGAAGAAGAAGGACAGCTGAGGGAGATCTTTAGCTACTTTGTGATTGGACTCGATTAATCTGTCTCAGTGAGAAGTTTGAAAGGTTATAGTTTCCAGTTGGTTTGATGTTTACTAAGTCATGATCCAATGATCTAAGAAAACTCGAGGAAACTCTTCAAACTTTATAGGCACATTTGGATGTCGGAATGTTATAAGTAGCTGGTGAATATTGGTACTTATGGTTATTAGTTCGAGTAGGTTTTTTAGTAGGTTCGTTGTTGATAAATCACTAAATAGTATGAAATAAAAAATTTTTAACAAAAAATAAAAACGCCTTCAAAACACACTAAAAAGTAAAAAATAACTACGTCATTTACTTATTTTAATTTACTTAATCACATCTATGAAGTCGGTGCAATCCGAGCTTTCTACTTTAAAGATTTTACCTAAACTTGGATTTTTATTTAGAAGCTGTAGTCGTAGTAAGGCGACTTTGCTTGACTATTTATTGTTGTTTATTAATTCATGCATTAAATATGCATTGCATTAGCGGCAGGAGCTATGCTAAGCTAAAACATTCGGCCGACGTTAACTTTAAGCAACATGAAAAGGCAGATAACATTATTTCTAACGACCTCTGTAGCGCAGTGGACGAGTTTATAAGACATAGGTCCTGTCCTTGTCTGTCTGGTGGGAGAATTTAGCCATGACTTGTTACCACCTGCCTGCAGGCGTATCGCTAAGAGTTTTAACGTTCCGGCACAATATCGAGTAAAAACAAAAAAAGGGTGTGGATTTTCATTCTACTCCATACAAGTTAGCCCGCTTCCATCTTAGATTGCATCTTCACTGATGCAATATTCTTCACCTGATGTTAATCAGGTGTGATTATAGTCAAGAACTTATTTGTTCTTGTTGTAAAAAAAACCTCTTTGCGTAACTTAGGCATATCTTTTATAGCCTGTTCTTATTTAAATACCTCGTTTGAGAGAAGTTTCAAATATGAGCACGCTAAAAAGGATCTTACATAAATAAGAGTGGAATGATACTTAGTTAATAAAAATTGTTCTTCTACTACCATTTTTTAGGATTCTGCACAATAAGGAATTAAGGAAGAATTTTTCCTATTCTTTTAAAACAAGACCATTTTTAACCGACGAAAAAAAACGGAGGTTCTCAATTCGACACGTATATATATATTTTTTTTATGTATGACCACGCATAACTTTTTACAGTGTTGTCCGATTTTGATACTTCTTTTTTTATTAGAAAGGGCATACTCCCATTGTCATCATGTTAGGATCTGATGAAGATATCCTGGGGAAATTGAAGGAACAATTTAAATTTTGGAGGCACCCTTACAGCGATTTCGGTCTTTGTCTCGGTATCGGTAGCTTTTTGTCTACTAATGCCGTATAATATACTATGACAGTATAGTACGAGTACATTACGTGGCGATAAATCACTAAAAAGTAAGAAATAAAAATTTTTAACAAAAAATAGAACCGACTCAAAACGCACTAATAAGTAAAAATATGCTGAAGTAAATTAAAGCAACTTAATGACACAGTTATTTTTTACTTTTTGGTGCGTTTTGAGTCGGTTCTATTTTTTGTTATTTATTAAGTAAAGTATATATACAAGCACATATTTTATTATGTAAAAGTTTTCTAGAACTACAATCTTTACGTAGTCGCAAAAAAAGTAAAATAATATTACAGGTAATAAAGCAAAGCTGGATCTTGAGTTCAGTGGATTGGAAAATAAGAATTTATGTAAATCTTTGACCAAACCGTCAGTAAGAGGCGATTCAATATGTAAATTTCAAGTGTCGCAGATCGGCCTACTTCCGGCTCCGGAAGTCATAGAATTTTACTATTGAGATTGGTTTTATTACAACCGGTATTAGCGGGTGTCGTGAGTTTTCAGATATATGATGAATAATCCTTGAATAGAATACATATAGTATTGACTTAGTTAGATTTTCGAACTTCTATTCAAACTTGCAAGGATTATTATAGAAGTACCTGGTTGACCGAGCCTAGCTTTGTTTTTTTTTTTTTGGAAATTATACGTTTTCGAAAAATGGAACTTAGCTAGATTATGGCCCATCGAAGAATTCTTTTAATTAATAGATATATAGGTGTATGTATCTCCTATATAATAACTTTTCATGACAGTGCGTCAAAAATAAAAACATACCTACTAACAAAATAAATTTAGAAACATTACCCTCCTTCTGACGCAGTCGAGTAAAAAGTAAGTAAAAGTTCAACTATAACTATTAATACTTATTAACCTTACTATTCACATTGCGAACTAGGTATTACTTCCCGGAAATTAGTCTCAAGGGATACAAAAGACCGCCACTAGGTACTAACTAACGCCTATATTTAACAATAATTCTTTGTACTACACACTGTAATACAGTGTCATTACGTAATACAATATATTTGTTACATAACTCAATTAGTGTATATTTCCCTCGGGTCATGAACTTCCATACCCATCCCTAAAGTACTGTTTTGCTGTATTTCTCGTTAAACGTGAAACGTTATGTGTGTTTGTTTACATAAAAGTAGAAAACTACAGTAGTTCTATTCTAATATTTTCTGAAACAATAATCATATACTGGAAAGCAATGAAATCGATCCAACAATATCTTCGATGTTTTGGCGTTCTAATTATTTTTAGTATTAATAATGAGTTTTATTCAATTTAAAGGAATAGTCTTTAGATGGCTATTTTTAAATTTAAATATTTAAAATCCAAGACTATAAAAAAATAAAAATAGTTACTTTGGTGCTTACTCGATTAATGAAATCCAGTGTAGAAAAACAAAAGCCTTTACGATTTTTATACCCAACTCTGTCTAAAACTGCAAAACTCTTTAACTCAGATTGTCAGTTATTTAAAGAGGCAAGTGTGAGGCAAACGTACGCGTGTAAAAGTTCATTAGAACACTTCCTCTCTAAGCCAAGGTCACAGTGTAGAAAAGGTTAAGGCTATAAGAAAAAGTAATAGTTACTTTAACTCAGTATCTCAATTAGCCTATATTTGCCGTGGGACCGGTCATTACGCGCACCCCACACCGGCCATTACTGTTGTTCCAACCGCATTAAGTGTTACGTCTTTTGTCGCCCACGAAAGAGAAATTTAAGGATCGTTAGGAAAAACGCTTCGCCCAGCAATTTTACTGTGTACACTTCGTTTCGTTGATTTTGAATAAGCTGCTTGTTTTAAAACTAATGAACTCTACAAGGACCCCTAATTGCGTTACTTCAGTTGAAAGCTTTGTACTTGTTTTAAATATTTATAAAAAAAACCTTAACTGGCAACACTCTGTAACTAATAGGTACATGAAAAACACATACAACACAAATAATTTTACAATATTCATATTTCACAAAATATTGTTACAGTAAGTTGCGGCCTTGAGATAAACATAGACCACCTAAAAAGGCTATAAATCTTTCTTTATAATCTGTCTAAATACTTTCTTCGATATTCTTCAAGTTTCAAATCGTACACAAAATAAGATGTAAGAAATGAGTCCTTTCAATACTAGGTACATGTTATGACTCAAAAGTAAACAATGTTTTCACTCAGGACGCTCTAGTATCTTTCGAGTACAAATCGATGCGAACAATTTGGCCATTATCGTTGAAAGATCTATATGCACATAAATATGTACGTATGTACATGCAGACTTCAATTTCCACGTTTCCAATTGGCGGATATATATGACGACTGAAGTCCGCTTTCGCTCGATTTGGTTCACTCAGAAAAAATAATATGTAATTCTGTTCAATATGTATATTGTTCAACTACGGTATATTTCATTTGTATTGGCCAACATTAATTCTTTGACATTAATTGCACTCTAGCAGATTCGAAATGACACAGCCGTAATAAATCGTTTTATTTACGACATACGACTATATAAAGGCGTTATACCACTATAGCGCGCGATATTTGCGAATATTGAACCACTATGTTTAAACAACACCGTATGACGCCGGCTACGTAGAGTGAACACGACGAAATTATGCCTGCAATCACCGGGTTAATAGCGTTAAGCTACGGGGATGATATTACCAGTATCTAAGCTGATTGCACGTGTGTCATGATATTATTAGCACGTGTGTCATAACATACGTGCAAGCACATACATAACACCACGCCTTATTCCCGTAGGGGTAGGCAGAGACCACATCCCTCTATTTGCCACGGTCCTTGCAAACTTCCTTAGCTTCTTCCACACTCATTAATCCTTTTATACAAGTTCGTCGGTTTAGGGTACTCTTGACCTGGCAATTATTTAAAATGTCCTGAATTTGGTGCAGGAACATTCGCCTAGACCTTCCCCTTCCAACATTTCCATTCACCCTCGCCTCATAAATCTCTTTTGTTAATCTTCTTTCATCCATTCTCTCTACATGTCCAAACCATCTAAGCATCCCTTTCTCAATTTTAGTCACTACATCTTCTTTTACGCCACACTTGTTTAAAACTCGATACAAATTGAGGAAAGTTATAAGTCAATGGGAACAACTAGTAAGATTCGTGTACTACTAGTCCAGATTGAATTTAAATACACGTCTTTATATTGATAAGCAGATATCATATGCGATGGTATTATTAGATTTATAATGTATTAGGGACACTTCTATGTTTTTCAAGTCGATTATTTTTTTAAATAAATAAAACACAAGCAGTAATAATAATTGATACTCAGGGGGTGTTAGGTTTTTTCGTTACGGAATTTCTGTATTCGGTCTCCACGCTCAAGGCCCGCGATAAAAGCTATACAATAGCTTATACCCAACTCTGTCTAAAACTACAAAACTCTTTAACTCAGATAGTCAGTTAATTAATAATAAAAACTCTTTATTACACCAAGGAACAAAACATTACAGAAAATAAAAAGTATAGATATAAACAATGGTGTAACGGCGGCCTTATCACTAAAAGCAGTCTTCAACTTACGCAATTATCTATGCGCTGTAGTGAACTAGTGCCTTTACTTTATATAATTGGTATACATGTTCATGTTATCAAAATTAAGTAATTAATTTAAATTATTAGATGACCAATAAACCAGATCATACTTCTATTTGTATGAATAATTGTTATTGTTATAACAATCTCGGACATAGATACAGCGTAGTATTGTAATCAAGGCAAAGATAAAGTAAACAGTATATCTAAATTATGCTGCACTACGAAACGTGTGTTTACCTCCACAGCTAACAGTTCGACGTGCGGAATGGACATAAACCCAAATTTATTCAAAACAATCTCTATTTCTAAAATTATCACGCGTTTTGAAACGTCAATCTGTTTCAGCGGGAGTGCATACTTATTGATGCCTGAGTGCATATGCATTATTACGTTGCCCATATTGGCAAAATTAACATCAACAGTATTGTCCATATTGGAAAAAATAGCGTGGGAAGTACCCTACCAGTTTACAGAAGCCAGTTTGGATATTTTCTTTCCCTACGAAAATAAGAAAGATTATGCTTTAACAAGACATTTACTACCTAAGTTTTCAGCCGTAATACTATAATAAAAAAAAGTTAATCTTATCAAAACAAAACATAATTTGACCATATTCGTCTCACACACAACTCTAGTTGTGTTAGAAGTTCCTTTGAACATATTTAACTGAAACACGGTGGTATCTTCCAGTAAGCGTAACCTTTATCGTCTAATCTATAGGTTTTCTGCCTAAAATAAGCATTCTATAATCCGCGTTTAGATCAATTTTTTCACAACGGAATATAATGGCTCCGGCTCGAAGTGGAACGCCCGTAAATGATTTTTATCGTACGTAGGCTATTTTCCACGAAAAATCTACCAAATCATCATCATCATCATCATTACCAGCCTGTAGACGTCCACTGTTGGACATAGGCCTTTTTTAGGGACTTCCAAACACAACGATCCCGAGCCGCCTGTTGCCAGCGGCTCCCTGCGACACGTTTAATGTCGTCAGTCCACCTGGTTGGGGGTCGACCAACGCTGCGCTTTCCGGTGCGGGGTCGCCAGTCTACCACCTTGGGCCCCCAACGTCCATCAGCTGTTCGAACTACGTGCCCCGCCCATCTACCAAATAAAAAATATTAACTATTAATTCTTAGAGCTTCGATGATATTAAGAGACACATAGTAAGAACATAACACCCCTTGTTTGTATCGCGGGTAAATGTAACTATAATCTATATCTCAGCTTGACAGTTGTGAATTTCATTTGTCTCTTCTTTGTTGGACAAAGAACCGCTATCACAAAAGAGTACCGATTAATCATTTTAAATGTGCTGTTATTTTCCCGAGCGCTTTACATTCTAAGTAGTTATAAGCGATCAAGAGATTTGCTTTACATATTTTTTACGACATCGGCCATCGTAAAACGATGAGCTAGGTTTATATTATCTATTCCGCAATCAGTTTTTATTACAACCAATAACGCTTTAAAGAGAACATAAACGATTAATCTATATTTTACGGTTCATGCCTTAATTTTTGTTACGTTGCAATTTTCTTCCTAATTCACTGAACAAGTCTCTGCCTTCCGATCACTATAAACAATGCCTCTTAAGGACTATTTGAAAAATAATTTTGAATTTTCATTCAAGCTTTTTTTTTATCGACTACAAGTTGGCCCTTGACTGGTATCACACCTGATGTCAAGTGATGGTGCAATCTAAGATGGAAGCGGGCTAACTTGTTAGGAGTTGGATGAAATCCACACCCCTTCGGTTTCTACATGACATCGTACCGGAACGCTAAATCGCTTGGCGGTACGTCTTTGTCGGTAGGGTAGTAACTGGCCACGGTGATAGCCTCCCACCAACCAGACCAAGACAAATTAAGAAAAATCTCAATCTGCCGCGTCGAGAATCGAACCCAGGACCTCCGTCTTATAAATCCACCGCGCATACCACTGCGCCACATCTTGGTCATGCAAGGAACACGCCCTATAAAGCGCCGCCTTATGCCTCTAAACTTGAGACATAAGTAGAGAACCTACTGAGCCTAATGTGCCTGTAACCGGTAACCGATCCTTGTAACCGAAACACAGCAATGCTTCTTATAGTTAGAAATGTCCATGGTCCTGGTCAAGCCGACAAACACGTACCGTAAAGCGATTAAACGCTTCGGTAAAATGTTGTGTAGAAACCGAAAGATGTGTAGATTTCATCCTACTAAAATTTTTAACAAAAAATAGAACCGCCCCAAAACGCACTAAAAAGTAAACAAAATTTTAAATAAAAATAGAACCGACTCAAAACGCACTAAAAAGTGAAAAATTACTGAGTCATTTGGTTGCTTTCATTTACTTAAACATATCTATGAAGTCGGTGCCAGCCAAGGTTTAGGACCATTTATTTTACGTAGTAAAGCAGTTTGTGGGTTCTAGGTAACGTCCTTAAAGTAGAAACCTGGGCTGGCACCGACTCCTAGATATGCTTAAGTAAATGAAAGCAACTAAATGACTCGGTTATTTTTTACTTTTTAGTGCGTTTTGAGTCCGTTTTATTTTTTGTTAAAAATTTTTATTTCTCACTTTTTAGTGATTTATCGCCACGTAACGTACTCGTACTATACTGTCATAGTATATTATACGGCACTAGTAGCCAAAAAGCGACCGATACTTACACTAAAACCGATATCACTGTAAGCGTGCCTCCAAAATTTGAAGAGTTCCTCCAATTTCCCCAGGATATCATTATCCAATCCGAACATAATGACAATAGAACCACCTTGGAAGTATGTTTTTTCTAATAAAAAAAGAATTATCAAAATCGGACAACTCTGTAAAAAGTTATGCGTGGTCATAGATAAAAAAAAATATATACGTGTCGAATTGAGAACCTCCTCCGTTTTTTTCGTCGGTTAAAAAGTTTAGCTTGCTAAACAGGCTTTCATTTTAGATTGCATCGTTACTTCAATCATCAAGTGTGATTGCAATGAAAAGCTTACTCATAGTCAATAATAAAAACCTCTACATCTACTATTATAAATTAGCGAAGTTTGATAAATAATGACAGTTCACTATTATCGTATTAAACAAATACCTATAATATATTTTTCATCCGTAATTAATAATCTACATCATCGAAAATCACATTAACATTAATTAATATAAATCGGATTTATTCAATTTAATTTACCTTTTGGTATTATTGTATGGAACAGCGATTACTGATGTGTACCTATTTAAAATTCGTTTTGATCTCTATCTATGTAACAATTTTTGTTAATTCGTTGCCCTTTACGAGTATATACCTAATACTATACAGGACAGTGTTAAACATAAGTTTACCATTTTGGCAGCATTACAAAAATTTGTCTGTATGCTACGCCAACTTTTATGGCTTTTTTGTGCTTGCATTTGAATGTGTATACCAGATTCAGTGCATTTATTTTTTTCAGTAACTGTGAATAGTAACTAAAGCTTCCAACTCATATTTTTCTTATACAACGAATAAGAATACAGAGAGCACGGCCTCCGCGGCGCAGTGGTATGCGCGGTGGATTCATAAGACGGAGGTCCTGGGTTCGATTCCCGGCGGGGCAGATTGAATTTCTTAATTTGTCTTGGTCTAGCTGGTGGAAGGCTTTCGACGTGGCTAGTTACCACCCTACCGACAAAGACGTACCGCCAAGCGATTTAGCGTCCGGTACGATGTCGTGTAGACACCGAAAGGGGTGTAGATTTTCATCCTACTCCTAACAAGTTAGCCCGCTTCCATCTTAGATTGCATCATCACTTAACATCAGGTGTGATAGCAGTCAAGGGCCAACTTGTAGTTGATAAAAAAAAGCAGCAACAGACGATACGTCACCGATACGATACTAGCGGTTTTTATAGATTTATATTATGAAGTGTCTATCGTGGCTACGACTAGTATTTTCCATATAAATACATAGATATCAGCAATACCGCTCCGACATGTAGCCTGCTGCTGTAAAACTGCAATTGGCTACGAACTCGCACCCTTTAATATTGTTTATTGAAATAGAAAATCCTCTCTTCAATTGGGAGAAAGGTCTGGTTTTGTTATTTTACTCTAATGCGGGTTTTTGGAATTACCTACTATGAAAATGTTTGACCCTGTAACGATCGCCTAACGTGTTCTATATGACACAGGTGTGAAACACCGCCAGCTTTATAGATAATTTTATAGATGCAAGAAAATCTCAATGTTTCACAGACAGACCGAAGACGAAAATAAAAATTAAAAATCAAAATCAAAATTCCTTTATTTCCAGTAGGTTTAGTTTATAAGCATGTTTGACACGTTGAAATAATCTTTTATAGTGACTGCCTCCGATTCGTAAACCGAAGCCTTAGAAGCTGTAGATCAACGAAACAGTCACAAAATAATAATAATAATATAAAATAATAAATAAAAAATTACGAAAAACTTTCAACATAAAATATGATGCGTACCTGACACCTATCAATAAGTACGCTTACAACTCAGAATCAATCAAAATCGCTATACTTCGATTAATCATCGTTCGCTGTAATTGGATAACGCACGTATTTGTGCGGACCCTCGGCTGGATAACGCAGCTTACAAAATGATATATAGAGCAAGAGCCTGCAACGGCCAGACCTTCATTATTTTATAAAAGTTGAAATTTTCTATGTACATGTCTCCTATACAGGTAAGAACGACCAGCGACTATAGAGTTTGGGTTGTGGTTACTTGGGCAGGTAACAGTAAAGGTGTATAAAATAGTACTTAAAATTTGTTAGAGTATAAAGCTCAATTTTTTTATATTTTCTTCGGGATAACTGTAGAAATCTCGTCATCCATTGCCGGACACTTATGACAGTTGCTACCCCTTGCCAGACACCCCTAAACTTTGATAAATTACAATTATACTTTCGTTATAGTATAAAAGCTAAATTTTATGTATGTTAATTGGGGGCCTATAAAAAGATGTTACCTCAATAGCCGGACAGTTTTCGTGGTTTTTACATCTTGCCAGACACATTGAAAGTCCACTGTAGGTGCGACCGCGAGGTAACAACTGTTCAAATATTTCAAAAAAATTGTTGCAAACGGCTACTCAATTTCAAGCTTCGAGAATTGATGTGATCTTTTATCAATACATTACTCCATCGATCAAAGATTATCAGCATTCCCAACGGTTAGAATCCGCGCAATTGGAATACTCTATAACTGGGCCCGAACAAATTCGACCAAGTAAAATAATGAAGGTCTGGCCGTCGCAGGCTCTTGTGCCAATACACAGAGGACATAGGTTAAAAATGTATGGAAGTCTGCCCCACAGATGCCCCGAGATGATATATATGTCATTAAATAGTACAGATCTTTTATTTAAATGGTAATAAAGTTACTTGTAGCTAAGCAGTCGCTGATAAAAGTTCACTTTTCATACAACGACGACGGTCACGTGATTCAGAGCACAAAAAATCGATTGAAATTCTTATATTTTTGATATATTTTCAAGTGATTGCTATCAAACATGGGTAGTTGTTTAAAATTCATTGTGTATTTAAATAAAATAGTTAAATATGAGCATACGTTTGGACAGCCTGGGGCAAATTTTGGCAATGTCCTTTGTACCTTGGAGCATTATGTGTGACATAAAAAAGGCAAGTATGAAAAAGGTATCATAACATATCTTATTGAAGTGAAACTTCTTTATCGGGGTTGAAAAAAAAATTAGTGTAACATTTTTTCGTTACGCGTCACATTTTTCCGTTACGCGCCATCTTTGACTTATGGAAGTGACGTGATAAATATATATATATATATATATATTTATCATACATATATATATATATATATATATGTTATATTGAAGTGATCAGCAAAATCAAAGGGTTTATTTTAATTCTAATTCCAGTGAATTTCTAAAAAAAGTAAGTAATTTCATCTCTTTTTTTTACTTAGGTGTAATTATGGTATTTATTTTTCCACGTTATACGTTATTTAAAATTAACCTCAGTTTTTGATTGTATTTTTCAATACACTAACACGTGGGTGTATTTATGGTATCAATTTTTTCTAATACTTGAATGTTGATAAATTAGTTAGTTAGTTTCACTTCTTACGAGTGTACGCTAGTACACGCACACATTTTTTTTTGTACTTTGGTATTACATACATTTAAGTAACATTTCTTCTTCTTCATAATAGAGATTTACTATTAGTTACACAAGTATTTTACCAGCTATTAGATAAAATTAATACCAGCTACGGTGCAAACGATGTCCGTTCAACATAAAATATGATGCATACCTTCAATACGCTTACAATCCTAAATCAATCACGATCGCTATACGTCGATTAATCATCGTTCGTTGTGAATGGATAACGCACGCATTTGTACGGATCTTCGGCTGGATAACGCCCAGCTTACAAAATGAGATACGCAGAGCTACAATAAACTTGTATCTACCTGAAAATATTATGTGACGTGAAAAAGGTATAATGAAGGTATCGTGTCCTATCATATTTTTGTATTGTGGGTCTTATTTATTACATCTATTCTAAATTTAAGATTATCAAATGAATCTAAAAAGCACAGAAACAAAAGCTCATCAAACACGCAAAGCACGAAACAAGGTCAGGCCTTTTTCCTAATAGGATATAGAGCTTTGACCCAAATCGCTGATCTATTATGGGTTGGCAGGATTTAGGGGGGTTATGTATAAAGGATCAGTATGATTATGTCCGGGACCAATGGATTAATGTAATCGCCAAGACGTAGAGGGGTAAGTCTGGACTGTAGCCGAAATTTTTTTGGAAAAAAAGAAAACTCAATTTTTCAGAGCCCACCCATGAATTTGAACTTAGGACTTCGCGATCCAAAGTCATATGAGCTAATCACTGTACTCTCGAGGCAGTTCTACAGTTCTACTAGTTTATATAGAATTCGTATTTTAAATCACATAAACTTAACAAATTGAATATTGTACATAAACTTTTAGTAAATACTGGCGCCATATAACAAGCTTAAAAGCTATTTTTCTTCTCTTGATGTTTGTTTTCACTTTAACTAGAAACGTGACCTCGCATTAGATTCGCGCTCGTTTAACTTACTCGTAATATACGACTATTGGTAATGTAGCTCATGATTATCATGCAAAGCGAAGCTGGATAGACCCATTAAGCATAGAAAACAGTGCGGTATCTACGTATAACTTAACTACTTAGAAATATAACTTTGCACAAACTTATTCAAATAGTTTATTCAATCGGTAATTTTTAACGCTAATTATGTATGGGTAATCGACTGCAGATAGCGGCAACAGGCGACATGTCGTCGCGACGCCATTGGTTTCTGTGTATTTGTGTGGCCACAACACAGCCACAAGAAAATCGCATCAATACATAGAAATTAGTAATGTTATAATCAGCAGTTATGCCAGCCGTGTAGCTTAGGAAAAAATTTAAAGTCATACGACTAAAAACTTTGTTATTTGAATCGTAGTTGCATAAAATGTCGATCCAGATTTCATAATAAAGTTCGTGGCAGGTCTGATTCCAAAAACAAAGAAATTAATAAGAACTTATAAAATAAATTCAGTGAAATTAAATAAAGCTACTGAGCTCTCTCTCTCTCTCTCAAGGTTGTCACTTTAAACACTTGGCGTAAGAAATAATACAAAAAAATTATACAAGTAATGAGAAGATTACTTCAGTGTGAATTGAAATGGCATTTCAAATTTAGGCATAAGTAAAGAGAAAATCTTTTTAACAAAAAATAGAACCGAATCAAAACGCACTAAAAAGAAGAAATAACTGCGTCATTTAGTTGCTTTAATTTACTTAAGCATATCTATGAGTCGGTGCCAGCCAAGGTTTCTATTTTGAGGACGTTACCTAGAACCCACAAACTGCTTTACTACGGTAAATAAATGTTCCTTAAACTTGGCTGGCACCGACTTCATAGATATGCTTAAGTATAGATATGACATAATTTGACGGTATGGGGTACTACTGGGATGCACCCGAAAAATGCCTTATATTTAATAACATGGACGCTCTTATTATTACTCAAACAGAGGACCTCTTTATATTATGTAGCCACATAACAACTAGATCGATGATGCAACTACTACATTAATTGCAGTCAAAAGGCTTTAGTCAAACAACTTTAACAATAACTTAATCAAATATGTACTTATTCGCGTAACGATCTCCCCGTTCTCCTTTTTACCGCTCGTATTTTTCGATACCGTTCCACCAAACTGATCCAATCTGTTATCGAAAAAGTTGTAGGGCTAGTTTTTAAGGTGCTTTTCGTTAATGGTGACGTCTGTCATATGCTTCGAATAGGAACCAAATGGATGGTATTCCGCCGGTTCAATTCAGGCAATATGGCGGTAGCTGAAGGACATCCCGTTCCAGCTCTTGTCGTTGGTTGATCGGTGTGGCCTTGTCGTTGGGTTGTTTTCAGTTGAATAGCCTTTTTCTCGCGGAATACCTGAGCTGTGACTCGGGCAGGCACTAGTCCAAGCAATCCGCGTGAAATAAGCTTTTCGCTCCTTCACCATGTTCCAGTCTTCAGCAGCTTGTTAGCCTCGATGAAAAACGAAAAAAAATGGTCAAAAACTATGATTTTATACTAATAGTAATAACTTAAGTTACTAATATATTTTTTACTAACAAAAATATAATTTTAAGTTACGCAAAATAACTATTACTATTACTATTCATTTACTTATACATATACATAAACCACTCCTTTTTCTTAAAGTTATGATGATAAGTATTTGTATTCAAACACTGTTTCATTGAAAACAAATCCTTTTAAAATTGAAAACTACCTAGAAAGCTACAATACATCTTAGAGAAATACGCGTTGTAAAAATAAAATGTAAGAACTCTTCGAATACTTTATCTTTCTTTAGAATATCCAGAAATATTATTAATTTGAAAATTAAATTAAACGTTTTCGCTTTATGAATTCCGTTCATTAAATACCATCAAAAGAAAGCAGGTGCGCTAAGTCAACACAAACAACTTGACATTATTTATTTATTTGAACATTGAGCAATTCAAAATAATAAGTTCATTATATTTTATTGTTATTCAGAAATAAAGGCACTCTAAAGACGTACAAAGTAATTATTAAGCACGAAAAGTCCTTGAATTTGTTCAAATAACAGTTGTGACAGAAATACGAAGTAGTAAGTTCCCATCAATTTAATGTAAAATAGAGATATTAACGACAAGGATTCTTGGAAGCCATAGACTTTTCATACTTCACACAAGACGGAATATCTAAGATTGTAAATTATAAAATTTTTTTAACAAAAAATAGAACCGACTCAAAACGCACTAAAAAGTAAAAAATTACTGTGTCATTTAGTTGCTTTAATTTATTTAAGCATATCTATGAAGTCGGTGCCAGCAAGTTTAAGAAACATTTACTTAACGTAGTAAAGCAGTTTTACGGGTTCTAGGTAATGTTCTTAATGTAGAAACCTTGGCTGGCACCGACTCCTAGATATGCTTGAATTAATTAAAGCAACTAAATGACACAGTTATTTTTTACTTTTTAGTGCATTTTGAGTCGGTTCTATTTTTTGTTAAAAATTTTTATTTCTTACTTTTTAGGGATTTATCGCCACGTAACGTACTCGTACTATACTGTCATAGTATATTATACGGCACTAGTAGCCAAAAAGCTACCGATACCGAGATAAAAACCGAAATCGCTGTAAGCTTGCCTCCAAAATTTAAAGAGTTCCTTCAATTTCCCCAGGATATCATCATCAGATCCTAACATGATGACAATGGGACCACCTTGGAAGTATGCTCTTTCTAATAAAAAAAGAATTTTCAAAATCAGACAACTCTGTAAAAAGTTATGCGTGGTCATACATAAAAAAAAAGAAAAAAAATATCCGTCGAATTGGGAACCTCCTCCGTTTTTTTCGTCGGTTAAAAATACAAATTGTAACATTGATTTTTAAACGAGCATCTGCTGAGTTTTTTGCTGGGTTTTCTCGGAAAAATCTGCCTTCCAACAAGTCGTAGAGTCGCAATGTACTGACAGACTTCACGTTTCCAAAGAGCAGCAGCTTCTTGAAATAAATTTATTTGAATTTGATTTATGATGTTCATTATTTTACATGAAGCGAGATAATTCTCATTCAATCCCCGATTTCCCAAATTCTCATTAGTTAGTCTTTAATAGCGCAACTATGAACCTAAATTGCCTAAAAATTTGAAACGGGGAAACCACGACGTACATTAAGAATAAGAAAGAATGCTAGCTGTAGCTTTGTTCTAGTCCTAACTTATTGTTCATTTAGTTTAAACCCACCTTTATCACCAAAATATAGAAAGATATTTAAATGATGCAAGGTAATATTATAATGGTTTATTATTATTTTAGACATTTAATTGATAGAACAAGCAAATAATCACGATAGCATCTGTGAAAATTTGCTTGTTCTAGTGGAAAATCTTCGCTCATAACAGCAATACTTCGCAGAGATTGCTCTTATACCGCAATTTATTAAGTAAAAACTGCAAATAGAAATATGAGCGTATTAAATAATAACATTCTACACTATAAATGTTTTTCTCTCCTAATATTTATGAAGGATAGCATAATTAAAACCACATGACGGCACTATAATTACTTTTTAGTGTTGTGCTAATTAGTTTCATATATTTACTTATACTAGCTTCCGTTTTTCTGCATTATCACTTACCACCAAGCGTGATTACAGTCAAACGCGAAACTATATACCGCAGAAAACTATTGAAATTATAAATCGCCGTTTATTTATCCCATCGTTTAATCGACTGTTCTATGCTTGAATTAAATCAACGCCAATAAAATTTATTTAAACACAAGAATTTGGGAAATACCATAATTATAATATTATTGTCAAGTGAATACACAATTGAATACAACGAAGCCTTTCATTTAATCATAACGTTACCAATTTAAGCCGTTAACACGGAGATAATTCAAAATCCTCGTTTTATTAACTCATTAACATAACGAGCTCTGAATCTATTTGCAGCAATAAAATGCGTATAAACCTTTTACGTTATACACTGGTTGGGTTTTATATTCCTACAAAACCAACGTTCATTTATATAGAATAGAGAATATACTCAGCGTTACGTTAAAATGCTGCTGAAAAGTCCTCTCTTTTACTTTATAGGTACATTTTGTTGAATGCAATGTGGCGGTTGTCCTCAGAAATGTAGGCAATTGTCGTAAAGCAACATATTCGGGTCCGGGAATACGTGCGGGGCTTGGTAATCTGATCTACGTTATTGTGGCTTTAGATGTACAAAAACACTTAAAAGCAAACAACAAAAGTACGTGTGCACTGGCCAACAACATTTCCAAAAAAATATCTCTTAGAAGTTAGCTGTACACGCACCTACATTCTTGAATCTATTTTTAAATATTTTTATTATTATTTTTCTCATAAAAGCACTTAAATATTGCGCATTTAATAAATTACTGATTAAGAGACAAGGCACTAAAACAAATATCATCAAGTAATATATGAACAGGTTTTCAGGCAATAACTTTCTCGTCTTGCTTTCCAACACAAGGCACAGACGTCCGTTCTCCTGTAGGAATAGAGAATCTGAAAAACCACTACGCTGCTTTTGAGCGCCAGTAAGCTTAGAATGATAATGTTTGACTCTTACGATCTGCTATCAGATGGTAAAACCAATGACCGGGTCCGATCGCCGAACTTATTTTCTGCGACATAGATATATTTAAGTATAACGTCACCGACTTCGCATTCCTGCATACTTACCATCAACTATAATAGCGACTCAACTGTAGATCTATTACTGAATTGCAGTTTAGGTTATTATTACGTAATAACGTCAGCTGAGTGCCTAGTGTGCGCTTTCACCAAAACAAATCGAAAACTTCACATTCGCGTAAAGGCAAATTTTATACGGAATTGAAGCAGTGCCCCTGGCAGTATCGAGAGAAAACTCAAATGGGTGTGTGTCAGTGTCATATAAAATTTGCGTCTACCGTTTTCGATATCGACGCGGTAAAATCTTACACTAGCCACACTGTCGGTTTTGGTCTACAGTTGAGTCGCTATAATAGTTGATGGTAGGTATTGTGGACTGCTACAGAGAATAAAAAGAGCAACAGAAAAAGTTATGTTTAATTGAGATTTAAGTAATTTCTGAATGAATTGAATTGAATATGGAGCAATATGTGAGAAGGTACCTAAAAATTAAAAAAAAATAACTATAGCCATAATCTAATTCACTAGTACAAGCGGCATAATTAAAAGTTTTTAACAATACATTTTCTATAATGATTTTTCATGTAGTACATTATGCACTAAGTAAACTTATGTTTTTATTGAAACAGACAAGGTTCTTAGAATCCTGAGTAATGGAATAAAATCACATAAGATGGAGTTAGACGCTAATAAATTATTGGGACCTTCTCAAAAACTTGGTAAAAGCTCCGGGTAATCCGTTCTCCAGACCGTTAGGAGATTTCAGTGATTTATTTCAACATCTCGTGACCGGTCATATTTTGTACATTTGATTTATCATAATTCAAATCATACGTCTTTAACTAAATCATTATCAGTAGATGGCAATAAATTACAAATAGCTTATTTCAAAATAGCTTATCAAGTAAACTATAGAAGATCTTATAAAACTCAAATTTGCTCGAAAGAAATTCAACATTGTCAATTTAAATTGTAATTAATTATTAAGGTTTATAATAATCAACAAGCCTGTGTGATAGGAGAGGGGATATAGAGCTTATAACCAGCAGTATGGGTGAACTGACTTTCTTGGGGTGCATCCCAGTAGTACCCCATACCGTAGTTCTATAGAACTGTTGGGATTCTTTCCGGGCTGTCAAATTATATACCAATAGTTCTATATAGAACTGTAGCATAGTTTTTGCTCTTGACTTTGCTTATAGCATATAAGTTATAAACTTTATATTATTTTAAATGATATTTAATTCTGTTTTTAACAAAAAATGCCCCTTGCGACAAAAGGTAAGTTTTTAAAACCAAGTACTTGTGGTGTCTTAAAAATATTCTCTTATTTTAGAAGTTACAGGGGGGGGGGGGCATTTTACCACTTTAGAAGTAACTTTCGCACAATCTATTCAGCTTAGAAAAAAATGATAATAGAAATCTCAATTATCATTTTTCTTATATTTAGCATGTCGCCAAAAGGTTTTTTGAAAGTTTATTTCAATCTTTCGTCATTCCCAAAGTAATCTTCAGCATTTAAAGAAATAAATTGTTGCTGATGTTTTGTGCAATTTAAGCAAAGCTGTATTCGATACAGTATGTTTAGATACTTCACCATAATGCATTTCAGTTTATGTAGATATGATACTCTCAAATTTAAGTGGATAATTTATTATTGCAATCAAAAAAGATTTAACATTATATTTATAAAAACTAGGTAATTTATATGTAATGTACAAACAAGATGTTTATATCGACATTTCTTTAATTTTGTCCCATTAGTTCTAAATAGAACTAATAGGACACTAAACTCTAATATGGTGTGTCAACAGTTCTATAGAACTAAAATTAGGGGGTACTACTGGGATCCATCCCTTTTTTGATTCTAGTAACTACTACAATCATTGACAGCTGAATTTTTTTAACTAAGGATTTTAAGTTACTGGTTAACTGGACCAACGAGGGTTATATTTTTTTATTATTATTGATATAATAATTAGAGGTAACTGTTAAAGTGAACATTGAAATATACCTAAAGACTCGAAGTAAAAATTTCAACAACGTAGTTCTCAATTTCCTTCAAATAGGTCAGAGTAAGTTACAATTTGCTTTATTATTTCACAAGAGGAGCTCTCGGTTTTCTTGTTTTTCCTCCGAGAGTAACAATCAGCAACAACAGCAGATTCATTAAATAAAGATATGCTTTGACGATTCCAAGTTAAAAGTTAGTCAAGAGTTTGGACAGAATTTGTAATTTGTGTTTGGTAACAAAGTCACTAATGTAAAACTCTTATATATATTAATTCATATATTACATATAATTATTTTTATTTATCACATTACAAGTACTTAAATTATCTATTATAGTAAAATTAAACAATCTCTTTTATTTCGATAATTATTTTCGTAACAGCGTTATCATTCTTATTTAAGCGCTATATATTTTATTATTTTTAATGCATTATATTTATTCTTTAGATAAATTAAAATTAATTAATTTTAAACAAACACAGTCACTGTAATCATGACTCCGAAAAGCTCCAAACGGAAGTGATTTGCACCGAGTAGATAAGGAAAGTAAACCACTCGAAGTGTAGCAAGCTCAAGTGACTGGGGTCTGACGTGGGTCCTGACTGTTGTCGGCGCTGAAAAGCTATGAATGTCAGCGACTACATTTACCTACATTACTTTTTTATTTGATGACAACTATTCTTGGTCATTGATACATCCATACATGCTTCTTGTTGCAGGATAGCGTAAGCATAAACACCTGGTAATAATACATTGTGTTGTGAATAAATAATAAAATAATAAATAATAAATTATATGAATAAATTATATTATATTATATTACAAGTCTATACTATTATTAACATCGAATAATTCGAATACTGAAGAGTTAAGAACATTATTAAGCATCTCTTAAATTCCAATTTCGTAAACTCAATCATGACTCATCAAACTGGAGGGCTACTAAAATACAGGAAGGCTTTAAGTGGTGGATTTGAGTGAAGTTTTAATATTCGGGTAGCCTAGTAAGGAATGGTTTATCATGTAATTACACATTTATCTTACGCGAAGTATTAACTTAATATGTAGTTATTTATAACTCATCGTCATCACCCGTAAGCTGTCCTCCTGGTAATTCTCTTGAAATATTTAAGCTTTCAATCAAACATTATTACCCTAAGCCCACCAAACCGGTTTATAGTAGCATGGCGGGTCCGAGTTCTATATCTCCTCTTCTATATGGATGGAAGCTTGTAGATCTAAGATGCACCCGAAGAGATATTTCGTGTAGAGAAAATGATATATCGTCGCCTCATAGCGGCGAAATCGGAAATAGCTCTTTTGCCCCAACGTAATTACGCAATGAAAGAGCGAGCTTGTTTTCGATTGGGCGTATACGGAACGCTACTTAAACTTAGGTCTTCTGGCCATTAAATAAAAATAAAAACAAGGCTGGCGAGCTCTGCCACAAAGAACTCCAATATTACTAAACATACTGTTAATCGTTAACGTCAACTGTAATGTACCAAGACATTTTTTTATTTATTGGTCCTTTCAAATGAAACAGCCCGCATCAATTAATCATCGCAGATATGTTGTGAATGCATTACGTACACATATTCGTACAATCTTTGCTGAATAGCGGCCGATTTAGATAAGTGCTACATAAATCACTTACAACCCATTTGTATCAACTAGGACGTCAAAAGGCCCGTGTTAGCATATTCGCTCAAAAAGAGTTGTCACGGTCTTTTTGCGATGAGGTTGCTAATAATTGACTTGATATATTACGATTTTTGCGTAAATTCTTATCCGCATTAATCAGTATTAGGGTGCCAGTTCGTAATCGACTGCATACGAGTATTTAAAACTGCACACAACGTGTCGCAGCCTATTACCGGCCCACTACAAAGCCAGGCCTCCCTCCTTACAGGAAAGGAGATATGCCTCGTTGGTCTAGTAGTTAGCCTATGTGGCTTCGATCACACGAGGTCCTGGGTTCGATCCCTGGGTCGGGTCAGGGAATAATTCTGAGCTTTTTCATTCATCTATGAAATGTTCAGTACATTATAAATGTGTAAGTTGGTGGTGGCTCTCCGAGGCACGGGGGTACACCCAGCACGTTAAGCCGACGGTCCCAGTCGCTGTCATCAACATCTGATAGTGATTGTTAATAAATGAAACATTATCACCCTAAGCCCACTAACCCGCATTGGAGCAGCGTGGTGGGTGTTTATATGCTATCTACGTAATAAATTTAGTGGCGAGTAACGCGTAGTTTCCTTATACCTAACTAAAAGTAAACCAGTATTATTGCTACGACACGTCCTCTGCCGTTGTCGTCACGCCAGCTTTGCGTCGCTGCCCCACCACGGTACGCTACCGCCAAAAATAATGGTACAATAATTTTAAGAAATTAAAAAGGTACGTATATAACATACATGTAGAAACGATATTATAACATAGAAGTATCGTTTTACAGAGAGAAATTTTATCAAAATTAATGTACTAAGATATAGATACTGGCGGCAGTTTCAACCGAGTAAATCCCGTTTCTGTGAACGTATGTATATACTAAACTAAAATCCATCTTTGTTCCTTATTTCATACAAATCGTGTAACAAATAGTGGTTAAATTTTCTTAAATATCCTATTTTTCCGCTCGATTTTCTTAATTTTTCTTTCACAAACATTTTTCCTGACAATAACAAATACAAAAAAAAAGTAATTGACAAAATCGCCAACATTTCACGCGTGATACAGTGACCAAAGAAAATATGGATTCATTTTTATGAATATAGATTACAGTAAAAACAAAAAACAAGCTGTGTTTGTTTAAGTCCGACAAGCGACTGAACATAAATCCGAATTCGTTCAAACAATTCCTATTTCCAAGCCATCGTGAGTTTTAAACATCGATCTGTTTCGGTTTGAATATACTGAATACTCGTATTTTCGCTAAAAATACACTATACAAGAGCTGCCGAATATTCGATAGTATTACTATCGATAGTTGAGCTTGAAAATTTGTTAGGATATCGATAGTGTATCAATACTAATAGCATTAAATTAGTAATAGTATTGATGAGTTAGCACAATAGCATCGCTATTACTA
Organism: Mycalesis mineus; assembly: GCA_034621355.1. Classification (NCBI taxonomy): domain Eukaryota; kingdom Metazoa; phylum Arthropoda; class Insecta; order Lepidoptera; family Nymphalidae; genus Mycalesis; species Mycalesis mineus. The sequence continues at coordinate 14,084,945 of CM067887.1, read as the reverse complement.
CGTCTTGATAGCCGCCACGATATTAATACTATGAAACCTATTTTAGTACCTATTTTAGCTTTATTTACCTTAAAAATATTTGACCTTTTGGGAAAGCTGGAAAATGGTGTTCTTTTAAAGGAACGCTAGTAATATCCACTACTGTCACGTGGTATCTGAATTATTATAGGTAAATGGAAGATAAATAAAATTACGTTATTATTTTACAGATTTTATTATTAAAAAAGGAAAGCAATTATTAGTCCCATTGAAAACGTATCCATAGGTACTTTGTACCTTGATCTTGGTATACAAACTGTCCGTGAAAATAGCCCGATGCTGCTATAGGTATCAGGAAAAACTGTCCATACACATAAAAGAGCTTGCCCGTGATCTAACTCTCGAGGGGGGGAAATCAATATGTTCGACTTCAGATACACAGCATTGCTGATCTCAAACATAGTTTTTCATAACAAGCCAAAAGAGGAGCCTGCTGCCAGGAAATCTACAGCAAAGATGAGCTCCAGGTTATGACCATAGTGCTCAGTTATTCAGCTAGAAGAGTGGTTTATTGTTTGTGTATAGATTGCCATATTAAAGTATAAAAAACGAAAAAAAATGGATACTTTTTATTGTATCGTATGGTGCAACAAAAGACATTCCTTTGAGTGAGGGTAAAGTAATTTTACACTATACACAAAATAATTTTACATTCTTATGACAAATGCAACACCTAGTCGTAGTCAGCTTCTCTTGATATTTAATAATGTGTCCTATATTATCATAACACAATTCTTTATGCAAGTACTTAGAACTATGACCAAATTTATAATTTTGATTCATTTTGATAGTCTCAATTATGCCGGTAGCAACAGAAATCACAAATGAAAATTTCCGAAATACGAAATTCAAACGTTTCACGCTCTGTCTTCTGCATATCTTTATTATGGGGTAAAGGACATTTCGAAAACACAATTTCCCCTCGTAGTACTAGTGGCCTTTATGCCCCGTTGACCCATTATATTTATTAGATTGACTGATTTAAAAAAATATCAAAAAATTAATGAAAAAGTGCTCTATTATCTATAGCGCCGAATGTCACTGAGGAATATCTGTTCCTTGACCTTGGTAAGGATCAAACCAAGTTATATAGTCTAAGGGTGTTGCACCGACCCAAAATTTGCAGCCCCATCTAATTGATTGCTTGGATGGATGGCCATCATAATAAGGTACCATAGCTTCATGTATACTGTAGTTCCCCTCAAAAGGAGCAATTACAGTTCTCGGATGGCAAAATTGTGATGCTAAAAGGTATGTCTTTTTCATCGTCAATATGTTCCAGTTGTTCGATGATTTCAAACAAACAAATCACGTTGACATGATCTGAAAAGTAAAAGAACAATATGAGCAAATCTGTATTGTTATAGTAGTTCATCTTACTAGCGTTTGATAAAAAGAACACCTAATTCAACGACAAAATTTTAACTTAAAATATTACTATTTCAAATGAAAAATGTACACAAAATGTTGTCAAAGAAGACAATATTACGATGCTAAGCAGTTTTATACTGAATATTACGAAATTGATATAAACTTACCTTTCGTCGTTCATCCTTATTTTTTTTTAGAAATAAAATACAGAAAAACACCACTAATGATAATTTATTTACACATGCAATGACTTCTAAATCGAAGAATATAGTTTTGTTTCGCGATACGTAACATAAACTTAATTTTGTTTTGCCCTCAATTGGCTAGATATTTTTTTCCCGAGGTGTTCCTTTAAAAGTGAGCTAGTAACAACTGGGTTAATATCACCAGTATAGACAGTATCAACAGTTTCGATGGTTGTGGACTACCTATAGTTACATTTCGAGTAATAGTATCGTTTACGAAGTGCGAAACTAAAAACTATTCTAGGGTAGATAAACAAGTCTCGCTTTTTTTATTGATTACTAGCTTGCCCTTGACTGCTATCACACCTGATGTTAAGTGATAATACAATCTAGGATGGAAGCAAACTAACTTATTAGGAGTAGGATGGAAATCCACACCCCTTGCGGTTTCTACACGACATCGTACCGGAACGCTAAATCGCTTGGCGGTACGTGTTTGTCGGTAGGGTGGTAACTAGCCATGGCGAAAAGCCTCCCATCAGCCAGACCAAGACAAATTAAGAAAAATCTCAATCTGCCCCACCGGGAATCGAACTCTAAATATATCGATGGTAGTGATACTGTTGATAGTAAACTAGTCAAGAACGATAATAATAGTAGTTCAATCGAAGTTTCCACTATTGCTGGACTATCGACAGTATCCTATCGAGCGGCAGCTCAACACTATAAACAAACATTTTCAGCACACCCCAAGCTGGTCGATCTATGTATCTACATAAGAGCGTTTTTGGCAGACACCAACTATAGTCCATAATCCAAAAACTGTACAAATATGAGTAAATAGAATTGAAGTTATAAATGTATGCTGTAAAATAAATGCCAAATAGATTAAGAAACGGTTGCATAAAGGACGTTGTTATTCGTGATTGAGTTTTTTTATAAAGGAATTGTATTATAGATTATAGATTGTTGATTTAAATTTCTAAACTATATTATGTACTGACTCAAAACTCTACTCTACTAATTAAAGCTAATTTGACAACTATAAAAATAAAGTCAGCGAGCTACTTTTAACTTTTAAATTCATGGTTGTTGATTATTTGACTAAGCTTAAAAATAAAACACAATTTAGGCCTAATTTTTAAAATTTTCCAAGGAAGAACGGACGAACCATAAATATTTTAACATGAACATTATAAAATATTTACCTAAGATGTTTTTAAGTCTATATAATAATAATACAAATAATAACAATAAGAAAAGTAGAAACTGTGTTTGGCTATTACAAAATTCATATATTTCCATTAAGCACTTTTAGTTACCCCAATACATAGTTTACGACTTCGTGTAAAATACTTCGGCAAAAATATATCTTTGAGAGGTAGACGAAAATTTCAATTTCTATAGGTATATTTTTTATTCTATCTGATAATAAGAACCTTAATACTGTCCAACTGAATAGACCACCAAGAAAATGATGTCTGGAATTCTTTTCTAAATTTATTTTACGGCTACGTCTAGACAGAGTTGCAGACACATCATCGTTCTGTATAGGTAACTGCTAATAAAATGAACATCTGATGCTCGACTCACAAAAACTCTCGATACATTCCAAAATTAATGAGAAATTATTGAATGTTGAATTAAAAGATAGGGTTGAGAAATAGAATACATAAAAATTATTTTCAGTCGTTCCTACCAGATTCGAGTTTTATCCGATCATAGTTATGTATTAAATTGCAGAAAAAATGCTGTTAAATTAGCATCATAAAGATGTACAGAAGAAAAATAAAGTTTCACAGCATCTTATCTACGAGTAGATGGCGCTGCGTCGTTTAAAGATGCATACAACGACATTGTCAAACACTGTATAAGTTTTGAGCCGGAAAGGTTATGGTCATGAAAATCTGTTATATATGAAGAGTTACCTAAGCGTTCCGCGATACTAATTTCAAAGTATCAAAAACTTTCTAGGTAGTTTGACTAATCGGAACGAAAATTTATTGGGATTTATCTAAATAAATATCAAAATACTCAGAGGTATCATTTTTTTTTTAATTTTTGATTTGGCGACGTTTCGATACTCTCTGCGAGGTCATTTTCAAGCCTTAAACAAAGAAAAGAAATCATTCCTCAAACTTGCTCACAAATTTTCAACTAAACAGATAAATTAAGAATTAAATTAAGAATTTATAAATTAAAAAACAGTTAGATGCATACCGAAATCCGTTAAAACAACATTCATCATTATTCGTTATAACACTCGTCAACATTGAAAATTATTAAATACTGTGATATTCACTCGTCAAAACAAATTACAATTAATAAATTAAATAATTACACTACATATAAATTAAATTATTAAAAAGTTACAATAATTAAAATTCCAAACGGTCAATAACTGGCAGGAAAACAAAAGATGACATTGACATAGTTATGCTCGTGGGTAGTCAGGTACTAGCGCCAACTTGCGAACGAAACAGCAAGAAGCCAATACCTTACAATATGCCCATATATGTAGCACTAAGATTGTCAACATCAGATCTTTCGGTAACAGTGTAAGGTGTCTGTACAATACGAATCATTTCCCGAAAGATACGTTTTTTATAATTTTTTTCTAAATGGCGAACCTTAGCTTTTTCAAAGTCACAATTATGGTCATACTTAATTCTATGTTTCGTTAGGTTAAAAATGTCACCTCTATGAGTGTTTTGATATTTAATTAGATAAATCCCAATTCATTTTCGTTCCAATTGGTCAAAATACCTAGAAGGTTTTTGATACTTTGAAATGAAAATCTGTATCATGTACATACAACGTATGTGTCATCCAATAGTGAGAAACAAGTAAAATGAATATATACATTATTGTATACCTATGTTGCAAAAATAAAAAAAGATGCTAAATAAGTCAGAAATATTAACTAGGCCATAATACAATTTCACGAAGTTGACGGCGACGACATATTATGTAGCCATAAATAATAGCATTTTGTATTTTATAGAATTGATCCCCGTTGCTCAAATACTATAAAACGTATTCATTTCTATTTTAATATAATATGGACCATGGCATCCTGATAATAATATGAGTGGCTATTTTAAAAGTCAATTTAGAAATCAACAACTAATATATTTTAATTTTATGATACGTTCGTGAGTGTTATAAATAGAAAGTGTAAACACACTTTATCTTAAATAATCTTGGGAAACATTTAATTCAAGGTCCTATATATTAAAAGTATTAAAGCGAGTGTTCTTTCATCGTAGTGTTGCCATCTTTAAATAGAACCTGGATGGAAATTACCTATTCCGTATAAATAAAATACTGTAAATACTGAAACCTGTATATAGTTTCATCCGAATATTTCCACTTAGACAAGATGTAGTGTCAGCTTTATTTGATTTGACAATATAGCGAGATGAAGATAAGATGCATTCAGCATTTCTTTGTTCACAATTTCTTCTGTAACACTTTGTTCTGTTTGATAAATAAATCAATTAAAGAATGGGCATAATTGGTATGGTTTTGCACCTAATAAGGCTATTTAAGAAATTGAGATTACTATGCTATTTATATTTTACGTTAAGTTTTACGGTGTCAAATATTTTATTTATTAAAAAGCGTAACTTATGGTAAACGACATTGCACACTCTCCTCTCCACCACGTGCGTACAAAACCCCACTATATATAACGAATTTTTTGAGCTCACCGCTGCAATACCATATCATAATCCCCCGATTTTATTTTATCAACTTTCTGAATCGAAACCAAATCCGTGCGTGTTATATAATACAACAAAGTGAAGCTCGTTCCACTGATTTTTATTTTTACAATTTAAAGTTTCCGCAAAAACACAAAATGGTATAAAATTATTACACAAAAATAGTTGTCATTTGCATAGGGGTCAAATAAGGGGTCATTTAGATGCAAATGACTACGGCACTCAAAAGCACTAGCCTTCTCTACATCCCCTTAATATACTGCCGAAATATTATAGCTTTAATTTAAATTTCCTACCTGAATTCATCAGATCATTATCATCAGCTTGTATCCGTCCACTACTGGACATATTTTCCAATACCTTTTTGCGAATTTTGACTTTATTAGTGTTTAGTAAAATTGTAGTATGTAGAAATTTGTGTTAGAATTAATTAAAATACTACAATTTGTTACCATAGACAATACTATACGATATTTTCTATGGTAACGTAAACTTGTGTCTGGCGACCGTGAGATGATTTCAAAGGACTTGATTCCAGGCCGTAAAATAAAATATAAGAATTGACATGTCTTTTTTTACTTTTTCTAGGGGTGTAAGGGGGATGATAGTTCCAGTCGGCCTCCCCAAATGTCAACCTCACCTGCTCGCGGTGCACCCTGCAGATGGACCGACGAGGCTCTGGCGACCGATGAATGGCGGTATAACCATTCCAAATAGGCTGGACTACAAAATGAGGCCAGTGTCAGGCAGCAGTGACACTGGTTCGAATAGTCCAGCTCTGCGGTGACCAACCCGCCTGCCCAGCGTGGTCACTATAGGGCATTTCTTTTATGGGAGACGGACCAAGGAAACAGCCCCTAGTCCCCGGCAGCCCCGCTATTCCTGGCTCTGGCAGCGGTCATGGTAACGGCGGGGCAAGGGGTGTCAAGAATCTCCGGCAGAGATTCCGCTGCCAACCCCGACGACTGGACCTGGCAACATTCAACGCACGCACTTTGAGGACTGACGAAAAGGTGATCGAACTGGAAGAAGTATTAAGTAAGTTGCGCTGGAGCATTATAGGATTGTCTGAAGTCCGAAGAGAGGGCGAGGACTCGATAATCCTGAATTCCGGCAATTTACTATACTACCGGGAGGGCGAACATCTGTCCCAAGGTGGTGTTGGGTTTATCGTTCACAAGTCCCTCGTTAACAATGTTGTACGAGTCGAGAGTGTGTCGAGCAGGGTAGCGTTCCTTGTCCTCCGAATTACCAAACGGTATTCGTTGAAGGTTATACAGGTTTACGCACCGACCTCGGCACAACCCGACGAGGAGGTAGAGGTATTGTATGAGGATATTTCAAGAGCCCTGCATGCTTCGAACTCCTACTACAATGTTGTTATGGGGGATTTCAATGCAAAGCTGGGCGAGAGGAGTGGTTCAGAGTTGAGAGTGGGGCAATTTGGCTATGGGCAACGGAACCACAGGGGCCAAATGTTGGCTGACTTCATGGAGAAGGAGGGCCTCTTTATGATGAACTCCTTCTTCAAGAAGCCACCACATAGGAAATGGACCTGGTTGAGCCCCGATGGTTCCACGAGAAATGAGATTGACTTCATCTTGTCGACCAGACGGCATATATTCAACGATGTCTCTGTGATCAATAGGGTCAAAACCGGCAGTGATCACCGACTGGTAAGAGGCACGTTGAATATCAATGTACAGCTTGAACGGTACCGACTGGTGAAGTCAACGCTCCGACCTACTCGTGCCCACATCCAAAACCCCGAAAGCTTTCAACTGGAACTCCAGAACCGCTTCGATTGCCTAGCACATTGTGTTGATGTGGACGATCTGAACAACAGGCTAGTGGAAACTGTCCATTCGGTTGGGTCTAAGTTCTATAAGACCCACCGCCCAAAAACCAACAAGAAATTCTCTGACCAAACACTCAAGCTCATGGAGGAAAGACAAGGAATGCGATTACAGTCTTCAGGGGACGCTCTGAACTACCGACGTATCAATAGACAGATCTCTAAGTCGCAGAAATGTGACTTACGCCGCTACAACACCGAGCGTATCATAGATACAATAAAACACAACCGTGGCTCGAAAGTGTTCGCGAAAGATCTGTCTATTGGACGCAGTCAGTTGACGCGTCTAAAGACCGATGACGGTAATCTCATTTCTTCCAAGCCCGAGATCTTGGGTGAGGTCGAGAAGTTCTATGGACAGTTATACACGTCAACTCAAAAGCCTGTTGACAATTTGGCTGAAGACCCCAGAGCCAAATTGACCCGACACTATACCGAAGATATCCCGGACGTCAGCCTAGACGAGATTAGTATGGCTCTCGAACACCTAAAGAACAACAAGGCGCCAGGTGATGACGGAATCACAGCAGAACTCCTGAAAGCGGGTGGTAAACCGATACTTGAAGTCCTTCAGCGATTGTTCAATTCCGTCATTCACGAGGGCAAGACGCCTCAGGCGTGGCACAGGAGCGTGGTTGTTCTGTTCTTCAAAAAGGGTGACAATACCTTGCTGAAGAATTACAGACCAATCTCGCTGCTGAGTCATGTCTACAAGTTGTTCTCCAGAGTCATCACGAATCGTCTCGCTCGTAGGTTTGATGACTTCCAGCCTCCCGAACAAGCCGGTTTCCGACAAGGCTTTAGTACCATAGACCACATCCATACGCTGCGGCAGGTTATACAAAAGACCGAAGAGTATAACCGGCCACTTTGCTTGGCGTTTGTGGACTATGAGAAAGCCTTTGATTCGGTGGAAACCTGGGCTGTGTTAAGGTCATTGCAGAGGTGCCGAATCGACTACCGGTACATCCAAGCGTTGCAGTGCCTGTACGAAAACGCCACCATGTCAGTCCGTATACAGGATGAGACTACGAGGCCAATCCAATTGCAGCGAGGAGTGCGACAGGGAGATGTTATCTCCCCGAAGCTATTTACCGCCGCATTGGAAGACGTCTTTAAGCTCTTGGACTGGAACGGACTTGGCATCAACATCAATGGCGAGTACCTCACTCAACTGCGGTTTGCCGACGATGTAGTGATAATGGCAGAATCTCTAGATGACCTTAATAATATGCTCAATGACCTCAGCAGAGTTTCTCAACAGGTGGGCCTTAAAATGAACATGAGCAAGACAAAGATCATGTGTAATGCTCATGTTTCGCTCCACCCAGTTATTGTTGAAAATTCTGCACTCGAAATTGTAGACGAGTATATATACCTAGGGCATATGGTCCAGTTAGGTAGGTCCAATTTCGAGAAAGAGGTGAACCGCCGAATCCAACTCGGTTGGGCAGCGTTCGGGAAACTGCGTGACATCTTTTCGTCCAAAATTCCTCAGTGCCTGAAGACGAAGGTCTTCGAACAGTGCGTGTTGCCAGTGATGACATACGGATCCGAGACTTGGTCGCTAACTGCGGGCTTCATAAGAAGGCTCAGAGTCACTCAGCGGGCGATGGAAAGAGCAATGCTCGGAGTATCTCTGCGTGATCGAATCAGAAATGAGGAGATCCGCAGAAGAACCAAAATAACCGACATAGCTCAGCGAGTCGCAGAACTGAAGTGGCAATGGGCGGGGCACGTGGTTCGAACAGCTGATGGACGTTGGGGGCCGAAGGTGCTAGAATGGCGACCCCGCACCGGAAAGCGCAGTGTTGGTCGACCCCCCACCAGGTGGACTGATGACATCAAACGGGTCGCAGGGAGCCGCTGGGCACATGCGGCTCAGGATCGTTGTGTTTGGAAGTCCCTAAAAAAGGCCTATGTCCAGCAGTGGACGTCTATTGGCTGATAATGATGATGATGATGATGCATATTTTAGTGTAATATTAATTATTGTAATTGAGTGGTTTTGTTATTAATTTAAAAAGAGCATGTGTCGAGTTTTTCTGGCCGCGTCTTTTTTCGTCACGGACTGCATTTCCGAAGCGACGGTAGTATACAAAATAATAAACAATTTTGAAGACATCGGTATTATTTCAATACCCAAGTACAATGTTAGTTATAATATTCTTATTATTTGAAAATATCCCACCAAATTTCATCAAATAATCGAGACAAGACCATAAGCCCCGCTGAAGTATAGTAATAAAATAACGCCTATTCAGCCTTACTCAAATACTAGGCATAAAGCCTTGGTCAACGAATCATATCACTATCGAATTAAGAGAAGTTGTAGCTACAACTTTACCGCATTGATATGTACATATCGGTCTGCGAAATCAATCATCGGTGGACTGATTTGAATGTGATTTTGCTTAAAACAATTTTTTCAGAACTGCATACGATAAAAATTTAATAATCATATCCTACGATTTATCATCCTTATTTTCATTATAATGAATGTTATAATGAAACTAATCAACACTGATATTTTTTATATAATGTCCGTTAAACATACTGTAATTTCGCCAAGGAGCAAAGTGTAAAAAGGATAAATCAAACCAAAATTGAGTCCATCAAAGTGAGATTTAAATGACTATCCATAAACCTGTTACACCGGCAACCCCTTGCCGTGAATGCCCTTCAGAACCGAACACAGCAATGCTGCTTAGCGACAGAAAAAGCATGGCGCTAGTAAATACTCCGAACAATTTTGTCACAAAAAGCAAATTCCATAGCTAATGTATATTATAATATACAGATATATTCGTAGGTATTCAGTATGGATCAAGCTTTACGAGCTTCTCTCTTGTTAAATATTTTACTTTATCTCAGGAATTCAGTTACCTTTTCCGAATTGCTATTATCTGATACGCATCTTCACAGAATTTCAAAGAAGGCTCTTATCAGATCGTTTTAAACTACTTGGATTTCTTTCAGCCTAGGTAATTGTAAATGAGATATACTAAGCTTTTTTCTTTCAAGAAATTCTTAGTTATTGTCAGGAAGTTGGTGGCGTTATGCACACCCCGTGCCTTTGAATGCACTTTTAGCCATCGGTTCCGCTCAATATTATTAACCGGTGTCATCTGACAGTGGTATTTTAAAGAGTCTAACAAGTACACCCTAAACTCGTCAACCGAGAGTTATGGAAATGTATGCCAGGTCAAGAGTACCCTAAACCGACGAATTTGTATGAAAGGATTAATGAAAGTGGAAAAAACTAAAGAAGTATGCAAAGACCGCGGCAAATGGAACGATGTAGTCTCTGCCTACCACTATGGGAACGAGGCGTGATGCTATGTGTGTATGTATCTTGTTTTTCAAAAGGTTTTTACTTTTAACTCATGACAATTTTAAATTCATTGATCTACTGCAACCATTTACTTTGTCAAAATACGACGATTATAAGAAATTATCGTCGACAAATGGCTGTCTCGTCGTGCAACATAATTGCACTTTGATGTTAATCAGCTCCCACAATTATGTAGCAGTTATATTCGTAGTTATCTCATCTCACAACTATAATCTGCTGTTTCATATTATTTTATGTTGCATTGTTGTTATGATGGCTCATTTCTACAAGTCATTTTAAAATGATGCATTGCCTCTTAACATGTGATAAAAAGGTGTTTCCCATCCGGCCTTTTAAATCATTTTAAATAACCGATTACGGTTAATATAATATAAAATAATTGACTCAACTTATTGATAGAGTAATTAACAGGGAATATGATTAATTCAAAACTGTTTTATTCGCAAGTTATGGAAGTTTGCTTGTTTTATACAGAAGTTCATATAAATTACTGTAACAATGACAAACATTGAGCTATTGTAGAATTGGACTATTTTAAACAAGTTACTTGATATGAGAAATGAAATTTAAAAAAAAATTAAATTAGAGATATGTTTGAATACTTTTTTCTTGATGTACAGATGTAATTGTTCTATTATTATTGCCATATTAGTTAATTTACAATAAATTAATATTTTTCTCAACATGTATAACGAAGCAAATACACAAAGAAATAAATGTGCTCCTAAATAATTAAAACATTCTTCTTGCTCATTAAGTTTATGAGCTCTGTGTAGCTACCTGGACTGCGGCGATAAAATTCATTTTTAACCGACGAAAAAAAACGGAGGAGGTTCTCAATTCGACACGTATATTTGTTTTTTTTTTTTTTTTTTTTTTATGTATGACCACGCATAACTTTTTACAGTGTTGTCCGATTTTGATAATTCTTTTTTTATTAGAAAGGGCATACATCCAAGGTGGTCCCATTGTCCTCATGTTAGGATCTGATGATGATATCCTGGGGAAATTGAAGGAACTCTTCAAATTTTGGAGGCACGCTTACAGCGATTTCGGTTTTTGACTCGGTATCGGTAGTTTTTTGGCTACTAGTGCCATATAATATACTATGGCAGTATAGTACGAGTACGGTACGTGGCGATAAATCACTAAAAAGTAAGAAATAAAATTTTTTAACAAAAAATAGAACCGACTTAAAACGCACTAAAAAGTAAAAAATAACTGTGACATTTAGTTGCTTTAATTTACTTAAGCATATCTAGGAGTCGGTGCCAGCCAAGGTTTCTACTTTAAGGACGTTACGTAGAACCCACAAACTGCTTTACTACGTACAATTAATGTTCCTTAAACTTGGCTGGCACCGACTTCATAGATATGCTTAAATAAATTAAAGCAACTAAATGTCACAGTTATTTTTTACTTTTTAGTGCGTTTTAAGTCGGTTCTATTTTTTGTTAAAAAATTTTTAAAATGCTCTCCTCTCTCTACATTTCATGGCTACGTTTTATGTGTCTACAACACTGTGTTTAAGAACTGGTGGCTGAACACTTACTTTGTGAATGTTTGATTTATTCCTTGTAAATTTTACACTTTACTCACTTTTAAGCAAGTTTTTAATGATTTAGAGTATTTTTTTAATTAAAAATTCGCATTGTTTCTTTTGATGCAAGATAAAAATTTGACCACAAATAAGAAAACATTATGGCCTTGCTCGTAAAACTCTTTTATATAGTTTTAATTTTTGAAAGATAATGTTCTGAATTTTTACAATATATTACATAGTATTAGTTTTTTTTGTTGCTATACAATAAGTACGCATACAAAAGGGTCAATAAGAAATGGTCTACGAACCAAATATAATAAGGAATACCTTTTAAATATACTCATCATAATCATACAAATGACCTGATGCCACATATTGTGACCAGTAGCCACGTCCATTCACTCAGGTGGTTTATATACGAGTAACTAATGGCAGACACGACGTGCATGTTGACTTAACAATTGGGTAGCTTGAGATAGTCACTACAACTCACCGGACATTAGCGAGCGTGTGTCGGCGGCTCTTGAGGTATCGCCCATGGTACTTCTGCAGTTCACCGATGCTGCCCTGTTCTGCCTGCATCCTGCCGTGTGTGGACGGTGTCTCGTCCGGCGCAGAAGGCGACGAGCCGACGACGCCGGGGCCACGCTTACGCGCTTGGCTGGACTTCCTAGCCGCTGCTGATATACATATCTTCACTGACGATGGACTACCGAAGCTGCGTTTCTTTCCCGAACTCCTGGACGACGTGTAGGCGGTGTCTGTGCTGCTTCTTGTGCTTTTGTATGAAGGGGTGAGGGTCGCGTCTGTATTGTCTTCTAAGTGCCAGTCTGAATCGTCCTCTTCCTCAATGCCGGGTAGGGGTGATTGTTGGCCGATAGGACGCGGGGAGTTTATTACGAGTTGCTCGGGAGCGACTGAAATTAAGCAATATAATAATGTTAATATTTTAATATTTAATTCTAGTTTTTGAACTGACCCATTTGTAAATTAAGTATCGTTACTTTTCTGAAAATTGAGTAACAGTGAACACAAAGCCTGGCTTTGTAGTAGCCGTTAATATAGGCTGATAATGATGAAGCACGAAGTCTAAGTCTTTTGCACACCTACTTAAGCGTTTTTGAGATTATATCTGCCTATCTAGTTTTAAATTATTTGGTCTATCAGTATCCATATTTTTCATCAATAAAGGTAGTATTTGAGTATACTCGTATAAGAACTAAAGCTATATTAATTAATACCTTAATATTGAATAAAGACATTGCTAAACTTCTTTCATAAATAGCTATATTCCTGTCAAACAGTAAAAATAAAAGAGACTATAAGGACATTTAATTAAACAGTTTTAGAATTCCCAAGAGAACATCACATTCAACATCGCCAAGAGACGCGCATTAAATTGCTAGGAATTAATTAATTGTGTAGAAATTATATATTCCGTCCTCGTTGATTTCGGGTACTATACAGGGATATAGCTTTAACGGTCGATTTCCACCTTCCTAAAATAATGTCTGCGTTCGGAATTTGAAACGAGGAACGGTCCAATTTAGCAATACCACGATGGACATTAATTATTCATTATAAATTCTGGATGCTCGTCGAGCTAGTGGTAAGCCTGATGAGCAATATTACGCAAAATGCTCTCATTGTGGATGATTACTAGTTGCTATTCCAAGAAACTAAAAAATTTTTAACAAAAAATAGAACCGACTCAAAATGCACTAAAAAGTAAAAAAAAATTACTTAAGCATATCTAGGAAGTCGGTGCCAGCAAGTTTAAGAAACATTTATTTAACGTAGTAAAGCAGTTTGTGGGTTCTAGGTAATGTTCTTAAAGTAGAAACCTTGGCTGGCACCGACTCCTAGATATGCTTAAGAATGATAATTAAAGCAACTAAATGACACGGTTATTTTTTACTTTTCAGTGCGTTTTGAGTCGGTTCTATTTTTTGTTAAAAATTTTTATTTCTTACTTTTTAGTAATTTATCTTCACGTAACGTACTCGTACTATACTGTCATAGTATATTATACGACACTTGTAGCCAAAAAGCGACCGATACTAGTGTGTGTGTGTGCTATATAATTTGAAGAGTTCCTTCAATTTCCCCAGGATATCATCCCTTTCTAATAAAAAAAGAAATATCAAAATCGGACAACACTAAAAAGTTATGCGTGGTCATACATAAAAAAAAAATATACGTGTCGAATTGAGAACCTCCTCCGTTTTTTTCGTCGGTAAATAAACGAACTGCGAAGCCTAAATTGTTGTCGTCATCCTCTTCCTCCTCCATCGGCTTCAGATCGTGAGGCTCTGAGTTATACTCATGGGTTGCGGTATGGAATAATACTAAGTTCATCTTTCTTGAAACTAATTTTCTGACTAGCTGGTTGGTTAGCCTATGTTGCTTCGTTCATGAAGTTCGATTCTGGATCGGGTTTTGTTTTTTTTCTTCATTCTAGTAAATTCTAAACCCCAAGTCGAGAAGTTGGTGGTTGGTGTGTATAAATATCTGATTGTAATAGTAATAAAAACCCTAATCCCGCTAACACGCACTGGAGCAGCATGGTGGGTCTACGCTCTATATCCCCTCTCCAACAAGGAGGGAGGCCTGAGACTTATTGGGACATTATTATGCTGATAATGACATTCTAGATACATAGCAATTAACCGGTACACAATATCTCTATCTATTATGAGGAACATTGCGGTAAATGTTTTTATTGTGGAAAATTACTATTTGCTGTTCCAAAGAACTAATAGGCAAGCTGTTTAACGTTCCTATCCTTTATGCCTTTGAACGATCTCTTAATTACTGCATCTCATTTAACCTTGATGTTAAGATACATTAAGGCAAAATGGCCATGAAATGTTGAAGTAAATGAGCTCGTGATGTTTTTAACCGGCTTCAAAAAACGGAGGGTATATTTTCGACCTGTATTCATGGATTACAGTTAGTATTGCACAAGTATAATTGTTTTTGTTTTGCTTGCAATTTGTCAGTTAAAACCAGTGTCTAATAGTACAGGATCCGTGGCCTATTTTTTCACTTGATTACTATCAAGCTAATTTTCCGTGAGTAGCTTCATTTTGATAAGACGCCCAACAATTTCCTGTGCGAAAATTTTTGATTGTGGTAGCTAACAGAGGTAGCAATGATAAAATATGTCGATTTGATGATTCTTCAATATTTATTACTAACTGAATTGTTTTTATTAAATCTTAAGATAATTATCTAAATTATTTGAAAAAATATTTGTCCTACAAAATCTATGGTTTCATCAAAGAGTCCTCCCCCTCCAACATGTATTGATAACGAGATCACCAAAAATGATTACTAACCAGCTGATTTTTTTTTTATTACTTAGTTAATATATATATAATTTAACAGCCATATTGTCCTACAAATTTCGTGGTATGTTATCTAGGTCCTACGCTCAGAAATTGTCAATACCCTAAGACCATTTTTCTCATTACTAACTGTAGGACAAAAATTTTACATAATAGGTTAGTGTGTTCAGTGCCCAAATAAAACAATGTCCTACAAAAAAACAGGTATGTATCACTAGTCCGACAAGAATTGTAATTTTTTCGTTTTCCTATTTCTAACATAAGATACAGTGAAAAAATCTTTTTTAAAATTTAAATAAGTTTATTTTTTAGGAAAATTAGGTACAAAAATTGGTAGGTTAAAAAATTAATCTTCATCATATTCATCTGATGAATCTTCATAATCTTCGCTACTAACATCGCTGTCATCTTCATTTATTTCACTTTCCTCACTCGTGATATCTGACTCTGTAATAACATGAAAAAATTTAGTAAATTATATAATAATGAATAATCAATCAATAAACAACAATAGTATAAATAGGGTACCTTGTATTTCAGAAGATAATTCTTTAAAAGATGGACTTTGGGGACCATCAAACCATTCATATTTGCCATCAATTATTGTCCATCCAAAATTTTCCGGCAATTTTTCCGTGGGACACCGCATATGTGCGTTACACCATACATTGCAGATAAATGCAGTTCTTTTAATTTGTTGTAACAATTCTTCTTTTGTTGGTGGCAAACTGGAAGGATCATATCCTACGATTTTTTGTTTTAAAATTTCTTCATTTTCATTTTTTGATTTATATCCTTTTTCAAATAACTCGTACCGTCCTTTGTTGATATCATTTTTTGTTTTTAATGAATACACTCTGCATACATACTCTTCAATAATTTGAAATACCTCATTCGATGTTGTTAATGCTGTATTTTCAATCCGTAGGAGTTGAATAAAAGCCTCTTGAAATTTTTTATTTTTCTTTAAAATACTAAAAGGTTATAGTCAATGACTCTTTTTATTTTATTTTCACTAGACACCTCATAAGTGTAACATTGATCATAGTTAAGTTTAACAGTTTTTCCTGTGATAAATTCGTCCCTTGTCCAATCTTCAATTAAAAATTCTACAAATTTTTCTTTAAAGTTGTTGCTCCTCAATAATTTGCAGAAATCTGCAGGACGATTAGAGTCTTTACGTATTACGTCATACTGTGTGTCCTCTTCACCTCTCAAATCATGTTCAAAATCTTTAATACTGGGTTTTTTGTATTTGTCAAATATAATATGTACTTCTTTTCTATTATATATAAGTATTTTTAATATATGCATCGAGATTTTATCATATTTGTTTGGAAGGTTCTTCAACGTATGTAATAAATAAAATCCATCTACTAAGTGAATGTCTGCTTCTGGAGGATTTAGTATTTCAGTTTGATATTCTAGTAATTCATTAATAACCACCAAAAAGTCAACATATTTTTTTCGCACGCTTGAGAAATAAATTGATTTTTAATTTCATGACTTTCCAATATATATTCAATTGGAGCACCGCAATAGCGTACCACGCTATTTTTACATCAAGGATCTGTACTACTACTTTTGACCGTAGGACCGGGACAACGTACCACGGAATTTGTAGGACAATATGACCGTTACATTATATAAATATTAACTAAGTAAAAAAAAAATCAGCTGGTTAGTAATCATTTTTGGTGATCTCCTTATCGATACATGTTGGAGGGGGAGGACTTTTTGATCAAACCATAGATTTTGTAGGACAAATATTTTTTCAAATAATTTAGATAATTATCTTAAGATTTAATGAAAAACAATCCAGTTAGTAATTAATATTTGAGAATCATCAAATCGACATATTTTATTATTGCTACCTCTGTTAGCTACCACTATCGAGAATTTTCGCACAGGAAATTGTTGGGCGTCTCATTAAAACGACGCTATTCACGAAGATTCAGCTTGATAGTAATTATTTTTACATCAATGATCTGTACTACTACTTTTAAGCGTAGGAACCGGGATAACATACCACGAAATTTGTAGGACAATATGGCTGTTAAATTATATATATATTAACTAAGTAATAAAAAAAAAATCAGCTGGTTAGTAATCATTTTTGGTGATCTCGTTATCAATACATGTTGGAGGGGGAGGACTCTTTGATGAAACCATAGATTTTGTAGGACAAATATTTTTTCAAATAATTTAGATAATTATCTTAAGATTTAATAAAAACAATTCAGTTAGTAATAAATATTGAAGAATCATCAAATCGACATATTTTATCATTGCTACCTCTGTTAGCTACCACAATCAAAAATTTTCGCACAGCAAATTGTTGGGCGTCTTATCAAAATGAAGCTACTCACGGAAAATTAGCTTGATAGTAATCAAGTGAAAAAATAGGCCACGGATCCTGTACTATAAACATGGGTGCCAAAATAAATGTGATGTATTGTTTGTATATAATTTTGAAAGTTTGTATGTTATTTCATAAGTGTATAATTAATGTTTGTATATTTGTCCCTGCATATTTTAAAAACTATAAGCTGGAATCCAAAAAATTTTTTTAGTTGTATTACGTATACTCCAACATAGGAAATAGTGCTTTCATTATCGGTTCGGTTCATTCGGTTTAGTAGTTTCTCAGATATGAGTTCAGAGTATATGAAAATGTCTCTTCCGTCATATGACGTGTCGTTATTAAGCATTTAGAAGTCGGCCAATTTTCTTTTTAAAAGAAATTATTATTTATATATATATTCATTGGCTGGTACGAATCGTGCCTCGAAGAGCACATTCAGTCGTCGAACCCGATCTAAATCATTATTATCTGAAAGTGACCGTTACAAGAGTAAAACCCGCACCACCCGGTGGTTCTAATCTTTACCTATATTAACACTCTTCAATAAGAAGGACCTCTGGATCTGTAGGCGATTAATTTAAGCATGTACCTAATGATGACGACGAAGGTAAATTTATGAAACGACCACAACAAAATTCGATAATGATGTCAAAGTACGCTTATTTGAAATTGATAACAAGTATATAGTGGTACCTATATTGGTATGTAGAAGTGAAGTTAAAAAAATTTTTAACAAAAAATTGGAACTGATTCAAAACGCACTATAAAGTAAAAAATAACTGTGTCACTTAGTTGCTTTAATTTACTTAAGCATATCTATGAAGTCGGTGCCAGCCAAGTTTAAGGAACCTTTATTTTACGTAGTAAAGCAGTTTGTGGGTTCTAAGTAACGTCCTTAAAGTAGAAACCTTGGCTGGCACGGCACTAGTAGCCAAAAAGCTACCGATACCGAGACAAAGACCGAAATCGCTGTAAGCTAGCCTCCAAAATTTGAAGAGTTCCTTCAATTTCCCCAGGATATCATCAACAGATCCTAACATGATGACAATGGGACCACCTTATACCCTTTCTAATAAAAAAAGGATTATCAAAATCGGACAAATCTGTAAAAAGTTATCCTCCTCCTCCGTTATTTTTCGTCGATTAGAAATATTATCCATTCGTTTTATTTATATTTCGTCAGATTTATGACCCCACATTTTTTGTACGATTAAAAAAATTGGTTCGTGAAATAAAATAATTTCGTCCGAATTTCCATCGAGGCTAGCGGAGAAATAAAACTAGTGTTGTTGTAAGTAGCCAGAGCATCTGCAATGTTAGTATTTACCTATTCAGAAAAGCTAATTGGTCGAGAAATGAGAATGGACTACGGATTGCCCGGCAACAATGAGCGTTCGAACAAAGATGACCGGAGCATAGCAACGAGCAGGCACCTACCATACACCTGCTTTGTATTACCTACTTTTTATATGGACTCTTTAATAGGGTGTTCAAAATTACTTACGTAAAAGTCCTTCACGTCTAATTTGCCCCAAAAAATATAATTTTCAGAATTTATGTGTAATATAAATTTATTTGTATAAGAAATATTTAGTGTAATAAGAATTTATATGTAATATTACTATAATTCTTACTATAATTTTTGACGACTCCCGTGGCGCAGTAGTATGCGCGGTGGATTCATAAGACGGAGGTCCTGGGTTCGATTCCCGGCGGGGCGATTGAGATTTTTCTTAATTTGTCTTGGCCTGGCTGGTGGGAGGATCACCGTGGCTAGCTACCACCCTACCGGTAAAGACGTACCGCCAAGCGACTTAGCGTTCTGGTACGATGTCGTGTAGAAACCGAAAGGCGTGTGGATTTTCATCCTACTCCTAACAAGTTAGCCCGCTTCCATCTTAGATTGCATCATCACTTAACATCAGGCGTGATAGCAGTCAAGGATCAACTTGTAATCGATAAAAAAAAAATTACTGGTTTAAATTGAAACAGTCGCTCGTCACAAATATGTTTCATAGAATTACATTCAAACCAGTAGTGTTGCTGCAACATGTCTAGAACAATTACCGTCAGCGGCGTCCTCTATGATTATCATCAATATCTGATAGTAATCATTACAGGAATAAAAATAATTACACTAAACTCGCCAATCTGTATTGGAACAGCGCGGCGGGTAAAAGATCCAAATGCTTTCAGAGAAGCCTCGCCCAGTAAGGGATCGCATAACATAACATAAATCCAAGTTTTTAGAACAGAGATTTTTTATTTTAGATTGGAACCCATTATTAATCCAAGCTGTTTAAGTAGTCCTTTACTTCATCAGCTATCCCGCTGACCTAAGGAAGTTATAAAATTGTTATGAACCTCCACTTGACATCGTAAATCGCTTGCCAAAAAACGAAGTGAGGCATGAGGTAACGAAGGTAATGGCGAGTGCCACATCGATTTCGAATAACAGTCGAACTAAATAGAAGTTTATGTGCTTGACCTTATTTTTACCCATGGAGGAAGGGAGACGTTGTTTTATGTATTCAGGTATAGTTGTTCCGTCTTCATTACGTCACTAGGAATTATTGACTGTGTAGTAGTAAGGTGAATAGGACAAATATAAAATTAACATGCATTAGCAAAACAGAAATGTTTTTGAATTCATGATTTTAATGCAGATGAAACATTCACCATTCTAAACCTATTTTCGACCCAGGCCTGCCGCCTTAAACGGAGCTTAGTCAGCGGGTTGGCGGGCTGAAGATGCTTTAACACAGGTGAAAGGCACTGTTTAATAATTTTATTACGAGTAGAGTATTCTATTAAACCTATTTACGAAAAAAATATTGATTAGCAACCACTCACAAAGACTCACAGACAAGATAATTGATATTGGTTATCAATTAACCAACTATTATTTAACTACTTTAAAATTAGAAAGATAACTATATTCCTGCAAAGTCTATGCAGTACTTGAATCATAGCAAGTTAGTTAAGATAAAGGAAATAATATGAATAAGGATATATTTATTTGAAAAACGATATATAATATGACGAATCCCTGGCTAGGTAAGCCTGTATCTTAGGTGTCAAAGAGTTTATATGTTTATATCAATATTTGTGAGACAATAATCGGAGAAACACGACAACGCTATCTATAAGCTTCAAATAAGTACACGCATTCACGATGCTACGTACCTATGACATTTAAAACCAAACCATCTTTCAAAAATAGATTCACTATATCCATTTGTCAACAATAGAAACATTATCAGGCTTTATCTAGGCTGCAATAACTTGGTTATGATTACGGAAATCCAGGCTCAGTTTAAATGAATCTGTGTGTGACAATGATCAGGTAAACACGACAACGCTGCCTATATGCCACGACCACGATTTGCCCCAAATAGCTACACGCAATCACGACATGATTCATTACTTAATCCCTGCAGTAAAGCATCCTAAACACATACGTATATCTGTTTATACAATGATACGTTTATATACAATACAAGCATCGTATAAAGATCCTAAAATAACATGAAACACCTTCATCATATTTCGGCCTAATTATATTTTCGTACGGAATTACTATAGAATCGTATAATAACAAAACGTAAAACTAAACATTATGCTAATTCGTGAATTTATCAGAACATGACCCAGCCCATTTTCAGATGTACATTTTGTTTGATAATCCAGTCAAATACGTGTGTAGTATAATAGGTAATATAAATAGTACAGTAGGTAATCGTTAACTGGAGTAGACATCGGAATGTTTTTTATGATAGTATTTGAAACCCCCTGTCCTCTTTAGCGGGAATAGAAAACAGGTTGAATTGTATTAGTCATAAATTCTTTGTTCAATAAAATCAAAAAGATTAATAAATGGTCAATATATAAATTTTTACATATAACTTAATTACATTTTTTAAAACAAGACGTGATCGTCTAAGGTGTGAAGCATAAATTTAAAGCTACAATTATTTTTTATATAAACGGGAATATATAAAGAATATGACGAGATAATTTCTAATGACTATTTCAAATCTCGTAAAATTTAAATCAAGATAGAATCTATCTCTTAAAATGTCAATAAAGAGTAGCAACTTCATAAAATACCTGAACATTTTCTTTATAACACTTTTTCACACTACGCTCCGCGGAATACTTTTCACTAAACGGAACACTTCCGCAATCTTCGCGAAGTTTCCCCTCAATTTCTCGCAGCTACAGCTTTCTAATGTCGCAGTTTAATAAACATTTTATCCACCACCCCCGTAATGTACTTTACGAGCGTCACTAACGCAGAGAAAATCTTTACCATCTGCCTGTTCGTTATATGTTTCCAAGTAACGCTATGTCGTAACTAACTTTAGGATATTCAGATTGTGGGTATCTCGAATGAGTATTAATTGAACAAAGGAAATTAATACAAACGACCTAAAAACTATCAAAATTACCAAAACTAAAACTAAAATTAGAAGGAGTAGTCGACAATCCATTAGTTTACGAAAAGGAACTCACCGGTTCAATTTCCAGTTAGGATTAGTTTTAGTTGTGGAAACCAATAAAGCATATACGATAAAAAGAAAATATTTCTTCCAGGTCTGCATATCATCAGGTGTGATCGCAGTCTCTGTTATCACTTAAGGGCAAAAAGTAAAAAAAAAATATGAACATTAGTTAGGCACAATACTAAAAAATAAGAAGAATATTATAAGAAATTTATATTATAAAAATTCTAAATTTACATTTTGATGATCAGTCCTGGAACCAAGCTCAGTCCTGGAGCAAGCGGTCAAATACGGTGGTATCGCCGTGCGAAAAATTTCTAGTGTTGCTCTTCCGCCTTTTCTTTCCTCTGTGCATAGTATAAAAGAGCTAAGTTTTCGTATTCTTAAATCTATTATATTGGTATTCACGGGCTCTCATGCCAAAGGAGTGGCGGTAGGCTTTTTCGGCATGGCTCTCTTAATGATATAATAAAGAGGGCTCTTGCCACCATAAACGTTCCTGCGCTAATCGAGCCGTCAGGAATAAGCCGGGATGATGGCAAGAGACCTGATGGATTGACGCTGGTTCCCTGGGAAGTGGGGCGGGCCCTAATGTGGGACGCTACTTGCGTTGACACATTGGCTCCGTGTTATATCAAGGAGAGAGAATCAAGACCAGGAGCCGCAGCAGAAAAGGCTGGAACCGGTAAGTGGCACAAGTATGCCTCTTTGACAGAGAGTTACATATTTGTACCTTTTGCCGTGGAGACCCTTGGGCCATGGAGTCGCAGTGCCAAAAAATTCTTCCGTAACATTTCACCGCGCCTAATTGCCTCAACTGGTGACCGAAGGGCTGGCTCATTTTTTGCGCAAAGGATTAACCTGGCTATCCAACGCGGAAATGCAGCCAGTATTCTTGCCACCATTCCACGTGGGCATGATTTGTATAGTTTTTAGAATAAGTTAGCTTAAGTTCCTTATTGTATTCTTTTAGAAACATTTATATCAAAAGAAAATTTCTATGCC
The DNA here is from genome assembly GCA_034621355.1 of Mycalesis mineus. Taxonomy (NCBI): domain Eukaryota; kingdom Metazoa; phylum Arthropoda; class Insecta; order Lepidoptera; family Nymphalidae; genus Mycalesis; species Mycalesis mineus. The sequence continues at coordinate 14,061,647 of CM067887.1, read as the reverse complement.
CTAATTACTCAGAAAAATCGATAAATGTCTCAAACAAACTATCAAGAACGTATTTTCTAGTGTCACACGTTGCACAGCGTGATTTATCAATATACTACGGGGTTTAGTTGCTAAGTAAGTGCCACTTGAAGTTAGTAGTTTCCCAGTGGGAAAACAAGTAATGTCACGTAAGATATATTGGCTTAAACAAAATTAAACAAGCGCACTAAGCCTTTGTCCATTAGCTTTCTAATCTCTCTTTCCCGAAGTGACCGGCTGCGACTTACTTTGCCATTAATCAGAGGTACGAGATACGAACTACAGATAACTATAATATTTATTTCAGTTACAGATATACCTATGTAGAAACTTTTTTCTTTATCTTTTTTAACCTACTACAAGGTTGGGTCTCTCCTATGCGGAAAGAAGCCCAGCTCAGATATAAAGTTTAGTTTAAAATTTTTAAGGTGACAATTTGGATTAATTAACTATCACTGTCAGATATTGATGATAATGGGACCGAAGCAAATGGGTGTAATACCACCCCTATGCCCACCATGTATAGCTTCCTAAATCCAGTGGGCCTAAGATACGCACGAAAAAGATATGTCGAATAGAGAAAACTACATACTTAGACCAATAGCGCGCAATAAAAAATATCGTCTACTAAAAGAAAAGAGCTGTATTTACGGCGACGTTTCTCGATTTCTGATCTCGATATAATTCTTCCGTGCGTATCTTACGTCTACAGGCATATGAGGTGTCCTGCGTATGCGACAAACGCGATGCGATGCTCAGCAACGCGATACAGGCGCCTATTGCGTCGCTTCCCGCCGCAGACTTTAGCCGCATTCGTCGCGTTGGCAGCTTCGCGTCGCGTCAAGTTCGTCGCTTACGCTGGGCACAACCTTAGAATTTACTGACAATTTACGAGAAAAGACTTAAATAATTCCATACTCATATATAACCTGGACTTCGGAATCTGAAGCCGTACTAACCACTGCACCAACGACATTGTAATTTATAATGTTAATATCTGAACCTCAATGTAGCACGGTTATTTATGATATTGCTTACATTAGTTACTAAATAAGCAGTAGGTAGAGAGAGGCGGCGGTGCTGATATAATATGCATCACAAGACAAACGGCGACCTTTGCCAGAATATTGGAATCTTATCAAACATATATTATGTATCTTACATGTACTACGTGTTTCGAACTGTCTGCTATATAAAAATAGAAGATATCTTAGGTATTTATCACGCAATTGGGTGAAATAATAAGCTAGTGGCATTTTTTTCAAGAAGTCTCAGTAGCAGATTTAATGCCGCCACCTCGTCCATGTAAACCTAAAATGTTGAATGATACCTACGTGTAAACCTTCCTCTTAAATGACTAACTATTGATGAAAATGCATAATAAGTTGCTTAGTTTAAACACATTTCACATATAAAGGAGCCGAAACATTTGTTTTACATTAGGATGCGTTCGTCTGAAGAATATCGTGGCATTCTTTATTGAAATATACATCGTGTCACAAGTCTCGGGTTCTGTTCGGAGTTTTTCTCTCAGCCACGCGATGGATGGCACCCGCACGGTAAATCAATGGAATACTAAGATATTCGTCTCTCTCTAAACCTCTCTTGAACCACTCCTAATGCCTGTATCAAAACTCGTTGCGTAGTTTAGAAGATCACAGCGTGCAAAGAGATTCACGGCACAATATATTTATATTTTATACCATGTACCTACTATTATGTATTCTGTGTTTATTCTTTGTTAAATCTAATTATACGATCTACCTACAGGTATCTATTTATATAGCTATATTTTACTAAACGTGTTACATATTGTTAAAACGCGGACATAAACAATATAACAAAGGAAATTAGCATACTAATGTAAAACCAACAAATGCCTCTGTCGGTTGGCTGCTACTTCCGCCGGCAAGCGATCACACAGAGTCAATATTTGACTGAACCTCACAAAAACCTGAACAACTGTCGCTTTTATGTTTAGGTAGGTACAAAAGGCATTACAAATATTCAAATTAATTGCGAATTCAAAGAGGTTATAATTTGAAAAATTCAGGTCTAACATAGATGTTGGTAGAACCACGAGTTTTATGAAAGTTTTTTTTTTAAATCAAAATTAATAAATGCTGTATAGTATATTTATATTTGCTTATCAGATTTTCATTGCTGAGATCATCATATATACCTGAGAACGATCTTGATCCGTCAGCTTTCAAACAAAAACCTTACCTATAAATACATGCCCGAGACAGTTATGTACGAAATTGTTTTCCTCATAATGGAAAAAAGCCGATGTCATCGAATATAAGCCAATTCGACCGGATCTTCATCGTGAAAGCAACGATACCACAGACAGGCTCACAGACAAGAGTATGTATAACCAACTTCCCAACTCCGGGCTTAAAATTTACTGAACATTTTAGTCCAAGAAACAATAACTCAGAATTACTCCACTACCCGACCTCGTGATCGTAGAGACATAGGCTAGCCACTAGACCTCACGGCAATGAGGCAGTCAATACACAGTACATACCTATTATACTATACTGTGTATTGTAGGTAAACCCATTGTTTAATGTACACAGATGCGACCGCTACATTTATCAGTGGGAATCGATCCGAGTCAATATTTGACAGTATTCGGACGCGCCCTCCTCTATCATTTAAACCGCCGGTCTGTAGGGTCATATTACTAAAATTGTTTACAGTTTGTGGCTGTCACTAATTGAATACGTACGTCAGGTATTATTATCAATTTTTAGGGTCATACTAGCGCAGTTTGGTATAGATTGTTCATAAACTATACCCTACTAAAATAACCCTAATACTGTAGAGCAGTGATTCTCAACCACTGTGCCGCGGCACTTTTGTGTGCCGCCAAATTTCAAAAGTGTGCCGCCAAATTTTGCAAATATATAATAATGTTAATATTATCAAATTATATAATTTGAAAAGAAAAATATTTTTAACATGAATATATATTTAAATCCACAAAAAAATTAATTATTTTATTATTTGCTTTCAAAATTTGTGATTTACTTTGCGTCGCATTTTTCAGGAACACATTAGCGACGCAAAGCGGGGTCTTGGTGTATTTAAAATTTTTGTCATAAACTATTTATGCAGTGTGTTGTAGTAAGTAAATAATTTTTATCTTTTTCTTTGTGTGCCGCCAAATTTTGAAATCATTAAATGTGTGCCGCAACAAAAAAAAGGTTGAGTATCACTGCTGTAGAGTATGTGAATAACCCTACTAATATAAAGGACTACCTTCCTTACTACGGCTGGCACCGATAGATTTTTTTGTGCGTTTTGAATCGATTCTATTTTTTGTTAAAAATTTTTATTTCTTCGATTTTTAAGTGATTCATCGACATGTAATACGGTACTAGTAGCCAAAAAGCTACTGATACTTACACAAAAACCGAAATCGCTGCAAGTGTGCCTATCAAATTTTAATAGTTCCTTCAATTTTCCCAGGATATCATCAACAGATCCTAAAATGATGACTATGGGACCATATTGTAAGTGTGCCCTTTCTAATAAAAAAAGAATTATCAAAATCGGACAACTCTGTAAAAAGTTATGCGTGGTCATACATTAAAAAAAATGTAAGTGTCGAATTGAGAACCTCCTCCGTTTTTTTCGCCGGTTATAAATTGTGATCTTTAGTGGTGCGTCTAATATTATAAGTATCTATTGAGTACAGATTACGAGTACGTAAATATCGGCGTATTTAAGATAAATTCTGCAGCATCATTGTCATCGGAAACAGGGTACAAACGGAAATGGAACGAATACAAAATGGGCCATTATGCTTTTAAATATAGTTTTGGTTCTGGTCATACTCATTAAAATCTAACAGTTAAAGATGCAAGAGTAGGTATTAAGCCCGCCAATCCGCATTGGAGATGCTTGGTGTGAATAATAAGAATAGAAGCCTGAATTTATAGTGGACCGACAAAAAAGGCTCATACTAAACTCCTATCGTATGTATTTTTCTAAGAAATTCAAAATCGTGCATACAAAAAATATTGACAATAATTACATACACATGACGACCTCCGTGGGGCAGTGGTATGCGCGGTGGATTTACAAGACGGAGGTCCTGGCTTCGATTCCCGGCGGGGCAGATTGACATTTAACTTCTATTGGTCTGGCTGGTGGGAGGCTTTCGCCGTGGCTAGTTACCACCCTACCGGCAAAAATGTAGCGCCAAGCGATTTAGCGTGACGGTACAATGTCGTATAGAAATCGATAGGGGTGTGGATTTCATACTACTCCTAACAAGTTAGCTCACTTCCATCTTAGATTGCATCATCACTTAATATCAGGTGTCATAACAGTCAAGGGCGATCTTGTAGTCGATAAAAAAAACAAAGTCGGGATGATAATAGCTCTAGAATTTTACAGTTATAGATAAAAATTAGGATAGAATTAGATATTATATAATAGAATAGTCCACAGGCATCATTTTATCCTATTGGCCTATTCCATAATAAATAAAATATTGCAACGGGCTCGGATGAAACTGCGGGGCACAGCTGGTAAAAATATAATAACAAAATTATTTTAGTTACCAAAGTAACGTTCATAACAGTTACGCAAGAAACATCCCAAAGTTTGATAAACGCAGACACTTTAGTAAAGGATTAAAGCTACACAATTGGGAACAAAGACTTTCAGTTAGAACTTAATTGGTCTAAACTTTGCCAATAAACATCAAACCTGCCAATAATATGATCGCGCCCGCTCCGAAATTCGTTTGACATGTTTAGACTATCCCGGAACCCCAGCTTCGGAAGTGATGGTGCTAAACTAATAACTTTGTTATTGATGGTGGTTCAACTTTAAACTAATAATAATAATTTGACGGTCTGCGTGGTGAATCCACCGCGGAAACCTAGTGGTATGCGTGGTGGATTTACTAGTTCTAGGTTCCATTCCCGTCTGGATCAATTGAGATTTTCTTAAGTAGTTCAGGTCTAGGTGGTGAGAGACTTCGGCCGTGGCTAATGCTGATCCGGCAATTGTCTTTTGGTGTTTTAAGTTTTGTTCCCTTCTGGCTGTTTGTTAACAGAACTCGCAACTACTTCAGAAATTTTTCTTACAATAAGTAGGTAAAACTCAATAATAAATTCATATCTGAAACTGAGTACGTAATATGACCATGTCATGAAGTCACATAGGCTAGTTAGTGGAACATCGAGGCGGTTTTAGAAACAATAAATTTTAATAAATAATTCATGGATAAAATAAACGCCTCGCAGCATGCAACCTACTAGTGTGGTTGAAACGATAAATTTTAATAAATAATTGATGGATAAAATAAACGCCTCGCAGCATGCAACCTACTCGTTTCAACCACACTAGTTACTTCAACACTAATATATTTACGCTTTTCCCCCTCATAAGTTTCTGTATGAAAGGCAGCTTAAGATGAGCCATTTATTTTTATTGAGGGTAGCCTCAATAAATAATTCATTTTTTAGCGTTCACAAAGGAGATCTTATCTCTGTAACATATTACAGGTCTTGCCAACCACAGAGTTGTGGATTACTTGAATTATTGGAATTTTATACATTTGCTCCTGATACATACTGTTCCACTATTTACACCCTTTATGGAATACTTATTGACTTTTATCTACTGAAACTATAACTAAACATAATATCTGTTTACTTTTTACCCAAATTATATAAATTTTCCAATCATAAATCCTCCAAGGGATCGTCCTTAACAATAAGTGTACCAAATATATAGAATAGATTCATAATAACCGTAAACTATTTAAAATATAACTAGCTTCGAACATGCCTATACACACTCGTTTTAAAGATAATATCCAAGATGTAGGAGGATAAACATACCTTGACCAAATATTATAAGAGAATGATACGAGTCTCTTTAGGTTAGTTAACATAACAAGACAAATGGCCTATCTGATCTTGAAGGAAAAATCATCACTTGAGAACTTGAAAACAATGCTCAAGCAATCCGTGACAGTGCAAGAGTTCCGAGTTCTGCCTGTTTGAACTGAACTGTTTCTTTTTGAACAAGTTCATAAGACTGCAGGATAGACCAACCTGAGGAATAGCTGTTAACCCTCGTGTACCTGTAATTCTACCAACATCGCATCGCATCAGACTTAAATAAAGCAATGCTACTTTTAGGCAAGATAAGAAGTTTAGATTTTCCTTCTGTGTCTGCAGTTCTACCATGAATCTATCAGATCGAAACTAAGCAACTCTTTCTGGAGCAGTTTGTAGAGACTTAATTGAATACACGAGTCTTACAGGTAGGGTTGTAGACGCCATGTAAACGATAAAACGAGTTATATAAATATGATTTATTCGTAACTAAAGTTGTATTTGCTCATATATTGCAGTGCATTATTTTTTACTTTTTAGGGCGTTTTGAAATCGGTTTTATCTGTTACTAAAAATTTTATTAACCGTAAATTCTCACGGCACAAGTCCCACGCGGATAAAACCGCGGAGCAATGCTATTATTTTAATATTCTACATCAATATTGTCCCGCAATTTAATCAAAAGCGATGACAGCCCTATTAAATAACTTTAAAGCTCGCGCTTGAATATAGAGCATTTTGCGGCTTACAGTGCCTTTTAGTCGCGGAACTTTTAAAACTTACTGAACCGTGAAGTCACGGGTCATTGCTTACTTCGCAAATTACTATTTATTTCAAAAAGTAATTATATTTTAGTAAACTCCTAACTAATTTAAAAATTCATTACCAATGTCAATCGATCACCTTTTATTTCTACACATTGCCTCTCAATTTCCTCTCCTCAAAGTCCAGGATATAATAAATTAAGTAACAACTATTCTTACATAGAGAAAAAATAAAATAGAGTGAGTAACTAAAATTCAACAGCATATCTGAATATGATTTGTAATAAGCAAATACAAACAATCCAGAGCTTTTGTTGCTTTATAATTGTAAAAAAAAGTTAACGAAAGTTTTGTTAAGGATTTTTTACCTTTAGTAGGTATGATATTTAGTTATTATTATATTTTTTTCTATTTCATTACTAATTGAGATATTATATGAAAGTAGAACATATACTATAAGGCTTTCATTTACAATAGTTTAGTAGTAATAAGTAATTGCTAGATAGATACTCATGCATATTTAACAAGCAGGTATTACTGGCAGGCATCACTTAGTAATGCTTACATAGCGAAATGAGCTTAACCTACAAATCTCTTCGAAGTGAAGGTCGCTTTTAAATTACTTTTATACGAATCACTGACGGCAGGTAGATATGACTTTTTATATTGAATGTATTCAAACATATCTTACTTCTTTAGCGGGGTTTTCGAACTAGGACTGGATATCATATAATTCAAATGAAATATATGGGAAGGATATACCTACTCGTATATCATCATCATCATCATCATCATTATCAACCTATTAACGGCCCACTACAGGGCCAGGCCTCCCTCCTAATAGGAGAGGGGATATGGAGCGTACACCCACCACGCAATGCGGGTTGGCGGGCGATCACTATCAGATCACTATCAGATGTTGATGACAGTGTCCGGGACCGTCGGCTTAACGTGCTCTCCGAGGCACGGGGGTGTAACACCGCCAACTTCCAGACTCCGGGCTTGGAATGTACTGAACATTTCATAGAAGAATGAAAAAGCTTAGAATTATTCCGTGACCCGACCCTGGGATCGAACCCAGGACCTCGTGATCGACGCCACATAGGCTAACCACTAGACCAACTCGTAGAGTCTCTCGTATATATGTACATATAAAAGACTATGTACTCACAGCTTCTCTCTTGGTTAAAAGTTTTCTGTGCCGCTGTTAATATGTGTGAATAGTTTTAAGGTAATTTATGATGAGTGGAAATCAGTAACGTGAAAGCGAAACAAACAAACAAACTTAATTTCACTTTATATTAAAGAGACTCGCAGGATGCACACAAACTTTTTGATTTCATTTTGCGCTATATAACATATTTCATGTTATGATTCCACTATCGATTTAGACGCAATATCTCAAAGTCAAAGTAATAAGACACTAAAGGCGAAGACACTTAAGTCAAAAATTCACAATTAGTTTTTTTTTGGCCCTTCACTGCTACCACACCTGATGTTAAGTGATAATGCAATCAAAGATAGGATAGGAGTAGTATAAAATCCACACGCCTTTCGGTTTCTGCACGACATCGTACCGGAACGCTAAATCGCTTGGCGGTACGTTTTTAGTTAGTTCCATTACTTACAATATTTTCCTTATTCAGTACATTAAGCTGTTTATCGGATATTCAAATAACATGGACTATGATCCTTGGATAAAATTTTAATAGGCAAAAAGGAAATAATGAAATAATATGGAGTAACCGGATAATAAGCTCCTATTTTGATAATAATAAAGCGAATCAAGAAACGGTATTCTCGGGATTTTAAAGTAAAAATAAAATATGATCTATTTAGACGAAACAAGTAAGCAGTAAAGTTAAAATTTTTAATAACCCTCGACATAAATAAAGCCCATTAAGTCAGGCCACTGTCTCGTTGGTCTAGTGGTTAGCTTATCTGGCTTCGATCACGAGGTCCTGGGTTCGATTCCTGGGTGGGGTCACGGAATATTTCCGAGCTTTTTATTCTTCTATGAAAAGTTCAGTACATTCCAAGCCCGGAGTCTGGAAGTTGGTGGTGCTACACCCCCGTGCCTCAGAAAGCACGTTAAGCCGTTTGTCCCGGTCACTATTATCATCATCTGATATTGATCATTAATAAATGAAACATTATCACCCTAACCCCACCAACCCGCATTGGAGCAGCGTGGTGGGTGTACGCTCCATATCCCCTCTCCCATAAGGAGGAAGGCCTGGCCCTGTAGTGGGTCGCCAATAGGCTGATAATGATGATTAATGATGAAGTAAGGCCAGCATCATCGTCTCTCTAAAACATTACCATCGATTGACTCTAATGTACTGATTTCGGCGTTCTGCGCAACGTTTGTAACGTTATGTAAAGTTGTAAAGTGACGCAAAACACAAAACTTAGAACGCCTGTATAATTTTAGTTTGTATAATTAACAAATCATTATTATATTTTAAAAAATAGTTTAGCAATTTAACTTTATAACACAGCAAATTATGCAATTATCTAGCTCCGGGTCCTATGAGGAAATATATTTTTTATACTATCATTTTTTGTATATGTTTTGTGGTGAATATCGAGTTACATGCGGTTATCAATAAAAATATATGACAACTGAATGAAATACCTATTATAATTGTAAAGAAGACACTGCGCTACAGGAAACGAACATTAGGAATAAATAGTCATAGTATTTAGTTAGATTATCCGATAACAGCATCGTTGTATTAGTAATTCATTTAAGAATCATGAGGTTTTGAATTCTTCATTGGGACATATGAAAATTCGAGTTTATCTACCTAAATAAACCGCAAGTTAGAAATATTAACCTCTTTATCACTAACATTTGTTAATGATTGTTACTAAGACAAATGTCATCATCCTAAGCCCGTCATACCACATCGGTGCACAATGCTGGGTATACACTTAATATCCCTTTTCTTTAAGCTGAATAAGTATATCAGAATATTATATATAACACATATACCCTATATACGATGTATATAAACGATTTACATAACTCGACAAGGAAAATATTATCATATTTTCGACTCCGTGTTCACAGTGTGCTATAAACTGAAATAGTCAAAATCGATAACGAAAGTATATATTCGTAGAAGAAGGTAGTTGCAGTAGATTGTAATAATGTAAAATATTTCTAAAATTGAAGTTTAAAATAACAGAACAAAAGCATACGTAACATACTTTTTCTAAACAAGGAATATTATGATGGTTGCGTGACCTATTTATATTATCTAGATCAATAAACATGTCAAAATTAAATCAACAATGAAGGTAGAAATCATTAGTCATTTTACACCAATTTTTTAAATTAACTAGTTAATGACGAATTCATGACAATAAATTAGATTAGTACTTATCAATAATTTTTAAATAAGATTTTATAAAAATACAAAACAACTTTTAAATTTATAAGGCATAAAATGTATTGCATTTTCTACCTTCATTTTAAATTTGTTTGTTGACAAGCATTCTCAATCGAGTTTGGCTTTAGTATAGGTAGAATCCTTTTCATAATTTATCTAATCTAATTTATTTAATTAACATTAAAATTCGTCCAGTATTTCAATTATGAAAACTTAATGAATAGAGTTACTTCCGCATTGATATACACAATCAATAATTTTATTATACGGAATAATTTGCTGTACATTAATTTGTTAATTGTATTGTAACAAACTATCGCATTACGTGTAGTTAACTTTAAATGTCGGCCGCGGGCCTGATGTTACAATAAATATTATACAACAAAATGTAGTATGCGTCCATGTAGGTATGTTTTACCGTTTACCAGCCCCTGGATTGGGTTGGATGGGCATCTACTTATTTAAACTCATAGGTATATTATTTCAGAATCAGTATTCGGTATCATTTTGTAGCTACCTTTTTAATACTTGCACTCCTACATACCTTCAGATATTTTGTTAACTTTGCTATTAATTACACATCTACGCATATACTTTTACTGGTGGGAGGCTTTCGCCGTGGCTAGTTATCACCCTACCGACTAAGACGTACCGCCAAGCGATTTAGCGTTCCGCTAGGATGTCGTGTAGAAACCGAAAGGAGTGTGGATTTTCGTCCCATTCCTAACAAGTTAGCCCGCTTCCATCTTAGACTGCATCATCACTTAACATCAGGTGTGATAGCAGTCAAGAGCCAACTTGTAGTCGATAAAAAAAAACTCTTACTTACCTACCTAAAAGTATAATTAGGAATTCTGAGCGCTGAACGATGAATGCCGCTGTATGGACAAACTCAGATGACTTTTTGTTGTACCGTTTTAACAGCTTTCTAATATTTTATTAAATGTATATTTTTCTTAAATAAATAAATATACTTCAAGAAAAGTTTTAGTAATCTGACAGCGTTTCGGTTTTCCTAAAAAAACAATATTATGTAAATACACATAACATTTCCGAGAGCTTCATTTATTGCCACCAAATTTCATCAAATATTTTTACTTAAGTAAGTTTTCACAATCAATAACAATAATTTTACAAAACGGTAAATTTTGCTTTATTTTAATTATTTAATTGTATTGTAACAAACGAACATTACGAGTATCTTTAAATGACGGCCGCAAACCCTCATTGTCATTTTCATAAAACAAAGTGTGGATGCGTGTACTGTAGGTATGTTGTACCGCTTATCAGTCCCGCTGATTTTACGAAACCACCAGCGAAGCGTTAATAATTACACTGTTACATTTTTTTATCTTGTAGCGTACATCGCCCTGTGATGTCATCCGACATGTGAACACGTATGACGTATTTGTTTATTTTTAACCAACTTCGAAAAGGAGATTCTCTAATCAACCAATAGGTTTGTTTATTTTTTTGTTACATACTTATGTTACAAAATCTTTCTCTGAAGTAAACATAAGGTTTCCATAACCAATATTAATATTAATAAAAATAGTATAGGTATTATTTTTATGTACATATGTCAACTCATTTTTAGACCCCAATTTTTAATGACTTTCTTTTATTTTATGACATTGTATTAATTTTTGACATAGTTGTGGTAATTTTAATCAGACATAATATTTATATGGACAATTGTAAAATTTATTTGATATATAATATTCATGTTGATTGAGGCAAAAAAAACTGTTACACTTCAGGATAAGAGCTTTAACAAAGAATTACAAATAAAACATTTACACCCAGGTGTGGCGACAATTTCCAGTTTATTTTAATAAACTTTATATAATTAGCCATATGTTTTGACTATCACTAATAACCCTTTTTCTCTTTATCTAAGCATCAGCTGATGCCAAGAGAGGGAGCGACGCGAATAGGTACTACGAGCGGAAATAGAACCCTTGTTCGTTCCGATTTCAGTCCTGCCCCTAAACCTACATCTATTGAGGCGTGAAATTTGTTTACCCGCCTTTTAAAATATTAATATGATTTGGAGAGTACATTCGTAATATAAGTGCATATTTTAAAGGCGAAACATTCAAGGCACAGACACATCAGACATTGGTTAAGCGCAGCAAGAATTATCATTAATCTATGGTTTCAGGCACCTATAAAATGACATGAAGGCAGTACTTTGTTCCCCGTAGTGTACATTGAACAACTAGTGACGTCGTATGACCTGTCTGGCGTAGAGCTATAGACAACGCAAAGCAAGCACAAAGCTTCGGATTATATTCCTAGTTAGGTCAGCAAGCGAACTAAATGTATTTTGTTATACTAAATTTAATTCTAGTACGCGCCGTTAAAAGAATAAATGCCTTCTGAATCATTTATATGACTTTTGAAGATATTGGTCACTATATTACCTAATTATTATTATTATATATCCAGTTACAATTAAATAAGGGAAAGATATGGTCCATGAATTCCTTAATATTTTAAAGTATTATTTACTTTGCACGATATAAATAAATCTATCTGAAATTTAAATCCATATCACATTTTACAATTAACCTCCTATGATAATTCAATTTATCAGTATTGACATATTCTGTTTCATAGTTCGTGTAAACAATTTGTTAAAACAAATAGATAATACACGTATGTGAGTTTATCTTGTAGTAGAGTAAATATTAATTATTTTATCGTTTTACTTTGCAAATAAATGCTTTCATAGGTATATCCGAGCTAACGTCATTCAGTATTCAATTAAAATAGTTCGTGAAACTCGCGCAGCATCCAGATTTATTTGTTCAAGAACCGTTTCGTGTGAGTTCGGGGAGACTCTTCACTTTGAAACCTATCACTTCTCAGAGTTTATACAGTATACAACTTGGTAAATTGAGATAGATGAAGATAGGAAAAGTCGTAAATCGTTATGATTTTCTAATATAAGATACGAGTTCGAATATTATCCCCGAATCAAAAAAGGAGCTGTATGTACATGTTAACGGCTGTTTATATAAAAAATTTTAAATAAAAATATAACCGACTCAAAACTCACTAAAAAGTAAAAAATAATTGTGTCATTTAGTTGCTTTAATTTACTTAAGCATATCTATGAAGTTGGTGCCAGCCAAGTTTAAGGAACATTTATTTTACGTAGTAAAGCAGTTTGTGGGTTCTAGGTAACGTCCTAAAAGTAGAAACCTTGGCTGGCACTGACTTATAGATATGCTTAAGTAAAGCCCTTTCTAATAAAAAAGGAATTATCAAAATCGGACAACTCTGTAAAAAGTTATGCGTGGTCATACATAAAAAAAAATATATACGTGTCGAATTGAGAACCTCCTCCGTTTTTTTTCGTCGGTTAAAAATGTGTTTGTCTGTATCGATCTCCGGGGACTTTCTTAAAAAGCGGATTTTTGGAAAAATAGTGTTAACTTTATAGGATGAAAATTGAATTATCGAATACGAAAAGGTCATCCTTTTTTCATTATGATAAAGGAAATTTGTTACACAAAAATTCATCATTAATTCATCATTAAAGAAGTAACCATTTACTAAGTCCTCACAGACATTTATGCTCTACATTTCTAGCGAATATTAGACCACCTGGTGGTGGCCACCTAAACCAATTTAAAAATATAAAATTCTTTATTGAAGCGAGATAGAAATATAATATCAATCTCTCGGTATTAAATAAAAATACCTACTTACTATAAAAAGTATCATTACGATCATACTGACGACCTTCATGGCGCAGTGGTATGCGCGGTGGATATATAAGGCGGAGGTCCTGGGTTCGATTCCCGGCGGGGCAGATTGAGATTTTCTTAATTAGTCTTGGTCTGGCTGGTGGGAGGCTTTCGCCGTGGCTAGTTACCACCCTACCGACAAAGACGTACCGCCAAGCGATTTAGGGTTCCGGTACGATGTCGTGTAGAAACCGATAGGGGTGTAGATTTTTAGCTTCTTGTTTAGATAATATATTTTACAATACTGATTTAGTTGACAAGGTGATAATAAACAAATTAAGCTCTGATCATTGCGGTCAACTTATCACTATTCTAAACAACAAACCCATGAGCAACCAATGGTTAAACTTCAGGCAACTGAAGGTAAATTAGAGAGATTCAAAAGCGTAATTTGTAGCAAAATTCCAAGTCTATCTTTTGTTAATCGTGACCCTAATATTCTTTTTGGTGCACTTTTTGAGACAATAGACAGTGAGTTTTCTAAAATATTCAATTTAAAACGTGTTAATTTAAGCCAAAAATTAAAGTTCAGTGACTGGGCTACTGTAGGTATTTATAAAAGTAGAGATAAATTGTATGAGTTGTATGATGAAAAACAGTATAATCACAGTCAAAAATTTTCGGAATTTGTTAAAAATTATTCAAAAACATTCAAACGCGTATGTATTAATGCAAAATCCATACACATGAAAGAGTTACTAATTAGAGCTGACAATAAGATACAAACCTCGTGGAACATAATAAATAACGCAACTGGCAAAATTAAACCTCGCCATATGAATTATGAATTAATTGTTGATAATAAAAAAATAAACAATAAAAACGAGGTTGTTAATGCTTTTGAAGACTTCTTCCAAAATGTACCTATCTTATCAACAGATTCGCTAAATTCGTCTCCTACGTCAGCCCAGAGGTTACTAAGAGACAATGTGAAAGAGTGCAACATTCTATTTAAATTTAATTATGTAACTGCTTTTGATATTATAAAAACATTTAAACTACTTAAATCAAAGAGGACTGGCGATCTGTGGGGGATGTCAGTAAAAGTAATATCTAATATTATAAATATCATTGCTCCACACTTAGCTGTTATTTTTAATGAATGTGTGGACTCAGGTACTTTTCCAAACCTAATGAAACATGGAAAACTTATTCCACTTTTTAAATCAGGCGACCAAGCAGATCTCAATAATTACAGACCGGTTTCAATATTGCCAACACTAAGTAAGGTCTTTGAAAAAATAGTTTTAAATCAACTGCTTAGTCATTTTAACTTAAATAACTTACTTCATCCTGACCAATATGGTTTCACTAAAGGTCGCAATACTACTGATGCAGGTGCAAAACTATTAAAACACATCTGATGCCTGGGAAAGGCGCGTATTCTGTGACTTGTCCAAGGCTTTCGATTGTGTTGACCATAAAACTCTTTTGCTTAAGTTAAGCCACTATGGCATTAAAAATGTTGCACTTAATCTCATTGCCTCTTATCTTAGTGATAGAACTCAAACGGTATGCATTAATGATATAAAGTCACGTGGCTCATCTCCTAAAATGGGCGTTCCTCAGGGTTCAATTTTGGGTCCTTTTCTATTTTTAGTGTATATCAATGATTTACCATACCATGTTAGCGACATTTGTGAAATAGTACTGTTTGCTGATGACACATCTTTAATTTTTAAAACTGATAGAAATAAAAGTGACTTTGACGATGTAAACCGTGCTGTATCGCATGTGTCGCATTGGTTTACTGCTAATAATTTACTATTAAATGCAAAGAAAACTAAATGTGTTGAGTTTTCTTTACCGAATGTAAAAAAAATAAATAAGTCTTTAATGATAAATGGTGAAACGCTAAGAATGGAGAGTTCTACAGTCTTTCTAGGAGTGACCTTGGACTGTAAACTTCAGTGGAGCGCTCATATAGAGTCACTGACAGCTAAACTTAGCTCAGCAGCATTTGCAGTGAGAAAAATAAGATAGTTTACCGATGTAGAAACAGCTAGACTGGTTTATTTTGCTTACTTCCACAGTGTGATGTCTTATGGCATCTTGTTGTGGGGAAAGGCTGCTGACATAAATTCTGTCTTTATACTTCATATACTTATTTATTATTACAGATTTATAAACTTAAACCACGCGAGTCCCTTCGAGGCAAATTTAAAGAAATAGGAATTCTTACAGTAGCCTGTCAATACATATTCAATAACCTAGTTTATGTTAAACAAAATATAAATATGTATAAACAGAAAAAGGATTTAAACGACCGTCTTCCTAGAAATGGACATAAGTTAGTCATATCAGCTTATCGCCTCCGAAAAGTACAAAAATCTTTCGTAGGATTGGGTGTACTCTTGTACAACAAGATGCCCAATTCAGTTTTAGATCTGCCATTGCATAAGTTTAAACAATGTATTAAAACTCACTTACTGAGTCAGGGTTATTATACTATCGATGAATTTTTAAATGACAAAGATGTTCAAATCCAATTGGATAGGCTTTCAACTTCACACAGGAAGTAAAATAAATAACTTTATGTAACAACACACTTAATATTGTAAAATTGATAATATTATAAAAAGAGCAACTGTTGAGTTTCTTGCCGGCTCTTCTCAACAGGGCCTGCCTTCCGAGCCGGTGGTAGAGTCACTACAAATAGTCCAATTTGACGTTTCAAAAGTGCTTGTAATAAGCCTACTTGAAATAAATGATTTTGAATTTGAATTTGAATTTGAATTTTCATCCTACTCCTAACAAGTTAGCCCGCATCCATCTCAGATTGCATCATCACTTAACATCAGGTGTGATAGCAGTCAAGGGCCAACCTGTAGTCAAACAAAAAATACTGAGCAATGGATTAGCATTCAGCATTAATACAGCATTTTCTAAATTAACACACGACCTTTCAAAACTTACCAAGCGTATCTCGATCGGCCAGATATGATGGTGTATGTAAATAATAAACACACATAATATAAAGTCTATCAACGTGTGCACATATTCTATTAGCTTTTAGTGCTTCAGTCTCGGAGCGTGTAATAGGAAGTGCTCGAGGCTATCTAAACAACAGACTTCGCGCCTTCGGCTTAAAGGCGGCCATCCATCAAACGGAGACGGGGCCGATAGCTTTACGCTACCAGACAAAGGCCCAAGATTTATTGTTCCATTATACCCACAACGATCACCCATCAATGTAATGCAACGTACATTCATTTACTCACTTATTATTTACACCCACTGACAAATGGATGGGTAAGACGTTTTTAATATTAAAAGATTTCGTTCGGCAAATCCCGCGGGATACCTTCCATTGCTTAGGATAAAAGTACTTTACGTGTAAAGGACTGTTCCCTATTCACAACATAGCTATATAATATATATATATATATATATATATATATATATATATATATATATATATATATATATATGTATATATGTGCTAATGCATCCTTACTGATATTATAAAGGTGAAAGTTGATATCCTGGGAAAATTGAAGAGTTCCTTTAATTTTTTAATTTTAGTATCGTTAGGTTTTTGGCTACTTGTGCCGTATAATATACTATGACAGTATAGTACGAGTAGGTTACGTGGCGATAAATCACTAAAAAATAAGAAATAAAATATTTTAACAAAAAAATAGAACCGGCTCGAAACGCACTAATAAGTAAAAAAAAATAACGGTGTCATTTAGTTGCTTTAATTTACTTAAGCATATCTAGTCGGTTTCAGCCAAGGTTTCTACTTTAAGGACGTTACCTAGAGCCCACAAACTGCTTTACTACGGTAAATAAATGTTCCTTAAACTTGCTGGCACCGACTTCAAAGATATGCTTAAGTAAATTAAAGCAACTAAATGACACAGTTATTTTTTACTTTTTAGTGCGTTTTGAGTCGGTTCTATTTTTTGTTATAAAATTTCATTTTAGGTTTCAGGTATACAAATCCATATAAAGACTTTGTTTTCACTTTATTCATATCCCTTTAAATATTTTAGTATCTTATTACTTTCATATATAAAGAAAAGCCGTTTAATAGAGTTAATACAGTCAAGTAATCCGCTACTTAAGCCAGCATCAAGTACCAATTTAGCCAGATCTAATCAATCCAAATGAATAGTGGTTGAATAAGGATTTGCGTAAGGGTACTTACTTTGTGTTTAATCTACCTTTAGCTGTGCCTATTTATTGTAGAAAACCATTACTTTCTACATCTTAAATATGAATTAATAAATAATTAATTATTAAAAATCATCTAAACTTGGTATGATTTAGTTGAAGCTAGCAATAATTCTCAGTTTCACTCACGTTAATTCCATTCTAGTATACTATGTTTATTTAAGGAAAGAAAAGAAACTCCAAGATGTCATTTATTACATACCATCATTATAATATTAATTTAAATCAGTTCGGAAGTTTAGCCATGAAAAGGTAACAGACAGGCAGACTTACTTTCGCATTTATGGACACTAGTGAATACCTATGTACAAGTGAAATGTGTGCTACTGAAACTAATAAAAAATCTAAAAGCTTTTCACGTTGAGTAATAATTTCCTTTCTAGTGAAAGTGAATTGGAGCACATCGGTTGTTTGGTTTCAAAGTCAATACAAAACATTGCACAGCGAAAGCATTTATCAACACAGGAAAACGGTAAAATCTCTAAAAGGTACCCATACGATCAACTCGGTCCTCAGACGAGTACTAAAATAGAGATTCTTATGAAAATCGTCGACCAAAGGGTCCAGTCGGAAGGTAATAAAGGTGCCTGCCTACTTGCGTCCATTGGCCGACTATGTACATATATTATAGCAGGGTATGTATATGGCAGAGCTGATATAGGCTGTAACATATTACTAATTAAAGAACAATGCTGATTATTTGCCTACTTGTACGTTTTGCTG
Organism: Mycalesis mineus; assembly: GCA_034621355.1. Lineage (NCBI taxonomy): Eukaryota > Metazoa > Arthropoda > Insecta > Lepidoptera > Nymphalidae > Mycalesis > Mycalesis mineus. Next base: position 14,042,940 of record CM067887.1, on the reverse strand, counting down.
CCGTGCTGTTGTACGAAAAGTAATATTTGGAACTTAGGCTTCTGCACAAAATTTACCAGAACCAGTTTGGACGTTTTACATATTAATAGATATCGCATTTATGGAAAATACATTTGACGGTGTATTTTGCACACAAATAATGTTCATTGTCATCGAGAAACTGGTAGAATATCCAAAAGGTTCTCAGACGTATAGTAAAATGAAGATTCTTATGAAAATCGCCGAGCAAGGGTCCAGTCGGAAGGTAATAAAGGTGGCTACTTACCTCCACTGGCCGTTATCTACTATGTATACTCGTATTGTATCCTACCCTTTGTCAAGCGAGCTCTGGCAGGGATTTCTCATTTGGCGATAAGACCGCCGATCGTTATGTCGAGTTGATTTCAAAATTTGTTATTAAAGTATATAAATGGATGTTTTATAATATGTTTTTATTCATTGGAAGAATAAATTACATTTATATATATCTTGATAGTCTACGTTGTAGGTATCTATTCTCACGTATTAATAAGTATAAGATGTGCAATTATCATTATCAGCCTACTTAGAAAAGCCAGGCTTCCTAGTAGGATGGATAACCTAAGCCTCAACCTACCGAGCCGGTCCTAATTTGTTAGACGGGCTTAGGTTGATACAGTTCAAAGGTACGGACAAACTGCTATCACACCTGATGTTAAGTGATGATGCATGCTTTTAGGATTGCTTAAACCCCTATCGGTTTCACACGACATGCCCCAAATGCTTGCAAATGTTCACATTTGCCAGCAATAAGCATGCTTTCTTGACACCTCATAAATAAGCATGCTGTAAACCTGTTCAGAAGTGCTCGGAGCACGCCCCATCTACCCGCGCCTCAGGTTGCATGCTCGGTAATCAAATTTCGGTTGATTTTTGAGCATGCTCATTACATGACACACGTGCTACTAATTAACACTTGCTCAATAAAAGCATGATTTCGTGCTTGTAATGAGCACGTCTGTCCGTACCTTAACTCTGTTACGATTTTTCTGTTACGTGGACACTTCAAAACTCCGTTCTAGCTAGTGAAAATATATTAGAAGAACGAAAAGCTTAACACTTTATAGCCAGAACTCGAATCCTGAATCTCGTAAGCCGCATAATCTAACTCAATGTGTAAATGAGCAAATGCAAATATGAAATGGGTCAGTTAAAATGTTTTATTATATCATACGATGTAATTTTTTCAAATTGTATAACTTAAATAAATTTCTTTTACTACGTTACTATTTTTATTAGCTACTGCGGTTTTCAGTACCATTATGAAACGACATAACGTCTTTGAAACCTATACACAAAATCATAGCACATTAACCTAGGTCCCCCGCACACATGATTTATGAAAATAATATTGTCAATGTAGTAGCAATAAAACAGGGTAAGTTTTCTAAACGCATATTCGTAAAGAAACAATACTGAAAAATATTCATGAAAAATAACTCCTTCCTCTTCTTGCTGAGCCAACCAACCAGTGGTCAGGGCTCTAGAAGCGGCGCGTATTGTGAGTACCCTTACAATAAGCGCAGTTTCAGAGTGCCTTGTGTCCGGGCACTGTACCAACAGCCAAGGGAAAACTTTTTACTCATGTGATATGTGTGATATTGCGTCTGTGCGAAGAACCTTATAGACCAAGAGTCTGTGGTGGTCAGACCTTCGTCATTTAATAAAATAAAAGCTCCTATCATAGCTTCTAACATAGGTGCATATGATGTCTTATATTTTCCCCGCCATAATACGCAAAATCATATCTGCAGTCGCCAGTTGCTTACTTCGTGGCAACTCTTCGGTAAACACTGTTAAAGAAACCCTTGAAGTTTTAAGGGTATCTTGCCAAGAGTTGCCACCAAGTGCCTGACGAGTGGGGATATATTTTCTCTGTACATTGCGTAGCAAAAATATAAGTAAATAAGTTTTAATACGTAAATAAGACTACTGACGAAAATACAACTTTTATAAAATGACGAAGGCCTGACGATCTCCGGCTCTCAATGTATTGGAGTTATAAAGTTTAGAAGCAAAAGTCTTACCGTATTGTTGGTGAGAGAGTTGAGGGCTGCCCTCCCTCAGGGCATAGTCGGCGTCGTCGGGCGCCGCCGCGCGCGCCCCGCACCAGGGCACGCAGCAACGGAACAACCCGCCTCCCACCACCTTGCTGCCGTGCGACCCCTCCGACCCACCACTACACTGCACTCCCTGACACTGGCACTGCACTTAAACACCATTCGTGTACTCCATCACTCACGTACGCGTAAACTAGTTCACTTCTAGCAGCTACTTTGGCACGTGGTAAAGCGTAAAGTATTGAAAGAAGTATCTCAGTCAGCTCAGTCTTGGAAGTTAGCGAAGATAATATACTGATATGTCAGTCTGTTCATAATATATGCTTAAGTTGATAACATTAGAAAATGGATAAGAGTAAGAAGGATTTTATTCAGTCTGTTATCACTAAAAAGTTTAAAAATTAATCAAAAGGCAAGACACGTTAATGATATTCACCATTAAACAATTTATAACTTAAATTCGGCAATTCGGTGCATACACTTGTGCTATCGATTCACTGGCCGTGTACCTAATTAAATATTTAATTCATGAAATGGATTCCATTTTCCGTAAGATACATATATTATTTATGGTAGGGACCTGCCTTATCCGTTTAGTAAGTTAAACACATCGAACAGGAAAACATTATTTTTAGGAACCAGGAAAGTTAAGATAGTCATCTGTTTAACAGTTAGGTTACCATAAAACATATTTTTTAATTTTAAAATATGTAAGAAGTTGATACTTTAATAAAGCCTTTGTATCTGTAACACTGTACATTCAATTATTTTAAAAAATTAAGTACTTAGTTAATCTATTAAAATTTCAAAACGTCCCTTATGTATAATATATAAAAATTAGAGGAAAGAGGTATTTAATACACGCGGCGATATATTTTTTCTTTGTTTATTTTGACAACATAATGCGCCCTTTATAATTTTTTACTGTAATCTAAATTTGTAAGATGACTCGGGTCAGCTAGGCAGTGTGCAGTCGAGGCAAAAAAAATATAACGTTTACACATTATGCCTGTATATATATATAGCTTAACAACAACAATAAACTACTTTGAGGTCATAAACAACATTGTCATTCCTAGCTAGCATAGCTTTGATTAAAACAACTGCTGTAGAACTTTGCACACGACAAATTTTTAGAAAGAATAATATTTTTTTGTCGGCAATAGGTACTAAAGATCAAACGTCGTGTTTTCGAGATTCCGTAATTGGGTAAAAATACACACTCGTTCTAACCTCTATTTAGATCTGATTTATACTACTAGCTGTGATGAAAAGGTGATCTACAAGTATTCGTTGGCACGGTCCCAATTAGACCTATAGATATTCTCTCTGAATTATTAATGTTGAAAATATTATAAGCCCTCGCTTTAGTGTCACCGAATCATTATTATGAGGAACGAGAAATTTATATGCACGCTAATTCTGTGTGAAAATATTCTATTTTTTCTTTACTGCTCACACAATAAACTATTTGAAATGCGAACTTAATAATAAGTTGGACGTTGAAACCAACCGCGGCCAAGTATATGGTAAATAAAAATCTTTTATATAATAAAACATTGTTACGTTATAATAAAGAATTTTAAATAAATAAATGAAATTTGTAGAGGTAGAGTCGAGGAAGAAAGTCGTTAAATCATAGGCGAAAGACACGCCATTTGCAATTTTGTGTTTATTTAAGATCAAACTTTCACCACTAACTGAAATTGAATACGTTGACACGTACGTTGTATATAATTACTAGTAATATACTATTTATTTTTTATAAAGACTTCCAAAACCCTCTTTCAATTTACCATACTTTTTACAACACTACAAACAACTATATTTTTTTTTACTTCGGTTTACGAGAAAGTTATAATATTTTTAACTTGGTACATTTTATATTCAATTATTTCAAATTATTAAAGAAGTACAAAAAGAAACTTCTTGATTGCACTCACTCCAAGCGAAAATGAAGAGACACGTATTATTTATGTAATTAAGACATTTAAATCGACCTAATTAATTTAAATTTATTTTTTTCGCGATTTAAAAGTAACCGGCTCTCGATTTATGAACTTATCATTGCTGATAATGATTACATAAAATTACATATTTATATAACATGTTTGTCTGAACATATTTTAAGAGTTAGGCATGATAACTGTCATGTACACATAAAAAATCTTTTGGATTAACACATGAAAATTTCTGATAATACTAGGCGAAATCAAAAATTATTCACGTTAAAAATATAAGTAAAAGCTATTTTATTTCACGTTCCAGAATCTCCAGAAATAAATGTCAGCCGTGTTCGGGCCTATGACGCAGATAGATTTTTATTAAATGAACAACTTTTGGGCGAGCGAGGGTTAATTCAAAATAGTTTTGGGATAGCAGGTACTTCGACTCTTTTCGTTAAACTTTACAAACGAGATTTTATTGGAACTTTTTACAAACACAGTTTAGTTATTTGTAATACCTTAGGACTACTACAGTAAAGACAGGGTTAATTTATTCCGTCCTATTTCTTCATTCTGTGTGTTTTCTCCATGCTGATTCATGCATGGGGACACATAATGGGTCTAAGTTCAAAAATTCAATATCCCCTCTCTTATAGAAGGAGGCCTGATCCTGTAGTAAGTTTAAACTGTTTTTTTTTATCGACTACAAGTAGGCTTTTGACTGCTATCACACCTGATGTTAAGTGATAATGCAGTCTAAGATGGAAGCGGGCTAACTTGTTAGGAGTGGGACGAAAATCCACACCCCTTTCGGTTTCTACACGACATCGCACCGGAACGCTAAATCGTTTGGCGATACGTCTTTGTCGGTAGGGTGGTAACTAGCCACGGCGAAAGCCTCCCACTAGCCAGACCAAGAGAAATTAAGAAAAATCTCAATTTGCCCCGCCGGGAATCGAACCCAGGACCTCCGTCTTATAAATTCACGGCGCACACCACTGCGCCACGGAGGTCGTCAAAAAACTATATTTTAATTTTTGACATTGTTATTAAAATTACTTCTTTTCAGCTTTCACTGTCGTTTCATAATTGCGTGCGGCTTTTAGTAACAAACATATTGGAAAAAGTAGCATGTTGAATTACTGTAATTATATTAGAATATGGGACACAGGGACAACCGCATTGTAGGCGAAGCCTGAATATTCATAGACACGAAACGAAGAATTTCCAATAATTGCGCTTATCCACGAACTGTCGATTATCGTTATCCACATTAAAAGATATGGTTTCGTTCTTCAATTTTTTTCTCAAATCGCAACAATGCGTAACAGAATCTATTAAATAAATTTTCAAATAAAATTACTGATCGATTATGTAGCAATTATATATCTATTGTTTCTTACAGTTTAAGTGTGCGGACAGACAGACAGGTTCACATGAAAGAATGCGATGAATGATAATAATCGTTCTTTCAACGTCTACGATTTTACGAGAGAAGAACACCTGCTGATGCGCTAATTCACGAAAGAAATTAATATTGTATACGGGATTGTATCTTCGTAAAGGTAACCGTAATTTGCCGCTTTTGATGTCTGTGATTTATTAAAATGATTCTGCTATAAACGATAAACACGCAGCCGGCTTAAAAGTCAAAGACAATTTGTGCCTCACCCAGAAAATTCTGTAATGATAGCGGATACATTATTTTTGAGGTTGTCGCGCAACTGGCAATGAACAGACTCAACAATATTCTTGAAATATCTATAATATATTCTAAAATGAAAGGTAAAGTAACTTATCGTGGTAAAGTAACTAATAATGCACTCTTAGGTCATCGTATTGTAAAACTTCACCACATCTTGGAAATACAAAACTAGAAGAAAAAGAATCAAATGCAAATAAATGACCCTGCAAACCCAACGCATGACATCAAATATGCCACAGAAAATAACTTGGCACTGACGAATAAAGACCGTGGTGTCAGAAAAACCAGACAAGTGTCCAGTAGTGAAGAAAAATATTACAAGCACATGTTATATCCCCTGAGCCTTAAACTAAGATTGATAAATAAGATTATTTCAATGAGGTGAGGTGTTAGTAATTAAAGCTGACTTAATAAAACTTAAATTATTATACTTGTAATTTATTAAGAACTAAATTTTGCTGCTATTAAAAACGATTAAAAAAAAGCTGAACTACAATAATAAACAATATATCAGAGACAAAATACATTATAAAACTCTTTTCACGTAGTCTCAATGTTTACCATGAAAACGTTATATATTTGTTTACATGTCTCCTTTCAGTTGCTTGTGTGTCGTAAACTTGCTGAGGTAATGTTACAATATTTATTATTTCCATTATTGTAAAAATCTCAAGGTCGCACCTCAATAGTTATGAATAAAGTGTTAAATATGACAAACTTGTATGTAAACCAAACGTGGAAATATTTGGGGGCCTTGAGTATAAATTGCCTAAACAATTACAAATAATTACTTTTGGAAATTGTTTTCTCGTAATTGTGTAATAACAGTAGTTAGTGCTATTTGTCACGCAATATTCCTAGCCAGTAAAGAAAATAATGTCTTAATTTGTGTCAAATAATAGTTGAAAAACATAATAAACTACTAACTAAAATTATTACAATCACAGTCGAGACAAAAAACAAAACATTGGAGGACCTGTAAATGGCCAATAATACGTACTGTCATTAAATATAAATAAAACTAATCTAAAAATTGACTAAAACAAGTCGACAAGACCACACGATGGAATCAGAAATCTCCTACAAGAAACCTAAGTCCAATGAAGGAAGTATATCATCGACGATAGACGTCTGTCTTCTTAGAAATGTCAAGCTAGTATTATGCTTCACATTGTTGTGTTAATAGAACAATATGTTAATGTTTACTATTAATACCCCATTTGCGGATAAGGTGTTATAGATTAGTTACTTTGGAAAGTAAGTCTTGGTTTTGGATGTAGTAGTTCAGTAACGGCACAATCACGTATGTACATACATAAGGAACGACAGCAGAAACAAACTGTTTAATTATTTAGAATAACACAGATGGAGAAGTGTCATTAAAACTCATTTACCAAAAACCGTTCCTTAGAATCCACAGATAGACAAAGGATAAATTATAAACATGTTTCTGTTTTCCTAAAGCTTCTTTATTTTCACACACAGAGGGGTCTGTTAAACAGCTGTCTGTACACCTGACAATTACAACTAAGTCCAAAAATAGATTATATATTCGTCGCTTCATTCTTCAGATATTTACCAAGTAGTCCCTTTATCTTACAGGCAACCTCGCACGAGTTCAGAGATGTATATATTTTTTTTTTTTTTACTTCCTGCTTTACCTCACTTGCAACTGTTTCATTCCTTTGTCGTTGCGTGGCAACGAGCGCACACACCTATTAAAAATGGCGAAACGTAGTGCACAACAGAAGTTGGAAAAATATAAACGTAAGATTAGAAGATTAGAAACGAATAAGGAGAAAGATTGGCATCGGATACGACGACGTATAGATTCATCTGAAGATGAACACGTTGCAGGTTAGTTTACTTTATTATTACGCACTAAAAATCGCGATTGACTGCGAGTCAATTGTGATAACATAATTAGCTGCGAGCTAATTATGAGTCATGTCTCATGACAACTAAGTAGAAAATATGTGTAATCTGAAATAGATATGCACAGAAACTACAAATTACAAAAAAAAAAAAAAGCCAAATTACGCACTAAAAATCGCGATTGACTGCGAGTCAATTGTGATAACATAATTAGCTGCGAGCTAATTATGAGTCATGTCTCATGACAACTAAGTAGAAAATATGTGTAATCTGAAATAGATATGCACAGAAACTACAAATTACAAAAAAAAAAAAAAAGGCAAACGTGTGCTATACCCATTTTTTCGACCGCTCAAATATCGTAATATGTTTTTGTAGATACGAGCGACGTCGAACCACAAGAGGGTCCATCTACTCTTCCTTACGAAGAAGGCCCGTCAGTGGCAGCTCCTGCCCTGCAGGAAATATCAGACATCACATCGGATGCGGCGGTCCCGTCAGCGGAGTCAACCTCGGTGACTTTAGACCCGGAGCTACTATCTGCGTTGGGATCTTCTACATCGAGGGGTTGGCTAAAGATGATAAAGATAAGCTTATGAAAGAACATCTTATACCCACCAATTGCAAATTATTGCAAGCTCCGAAGTTAAATGTGGAAATTTCTGTCGCCGTATCAGATATAGTTAGAGGACGAGACAAAAAATTGTTTAATTTTCAACAACAATTAGGAAACGGTACCGCAGCAATAAATAAAGCAATGGACAATTTGCTCAAATAAAATAATAAAGTTCTTGCTTTAAAACATTTAAGCGACGGTTGTCGCTTGTTATCTGATTTGCATCACTCTTTGACCAAAGATAGAATAAAATTAATAACCCCAAGACTGGAAAAGAACTTCCTACATGTCATTCAAGACTCAGAACGCGATGATACCCTATACGGTAACTCATTATCTGAAAAAATAAAAGCCAGTAAGGTCATTGAAAAACAAGGATCTCAGATAAGAAAAACTATAATAAATCAGAACAACAAGCCGCCGGTCACACACTCTGTCAACCAGGGAAACTGGCCAGGACCTCCTCGCTACCCGTCGAACAGGGGGGGGCAGGGAGGTCAAAAGAGACCACAAGTGACGTCACGTCGGTCATTTCCATCGCAGTCTCAAGCGACAGCGAAGAGCTCCTACGCATCGAAAACTCGTGCGCCACAACAAAAATAACTCAGGTACATGCTGGCAGAATATGATTTTTCATTAATTGTTGGCGTCAGATAACCAAGAACACAATCGTGTTATCATGGATAAAACACGGTTTTGAAATTCCCATTTGTTCTCGAGTCAATCAGCCTAATGCACCACGGTCTAACTTCACTCTCGATGAGGCTATAGATATGCATATGGCAATTAATAAAATATTAGAACTAGGGGCTATATCACGTTGCACCGCAACTCATGACCAGTATGTATCGAAAATATTTTTAGCACCTAAAGCTAATGGGGGCAAGCGGTTTATTTTAAATTTAAAATCACTAAATAAATTTATTACAAAAACACATTTTAAAATGGAGGATTATAGGACGGCCGCAAAATTAGTTCCCGAAGGCGGGTTTTTAGCTACAATTGATCTAAAAGAAGCCTATTTACTAGTTCCTATATTCGCATCCGATCGAAAATACTTACGGTTTAATTTTCAAGCCCCTTATTCTAACAGTTTATGTACATACCAGTTCAATTCTATGCCGTACGGCTTATCCGTGGCACCAAGAGTGTTCACAAAAATTATGAAAGAGGTTATGGCCTGTCTTCGGAAACAGGGACACAAATCTGTAATATATCTAGATGACATATTATGTGTAGGTAATGATTACGAGGAATGTATAACCAATGTACGCAAAACCCTAAAACTTTTGGAATGTTTAGGTTTCGTAGTTAATTATGAGAAAAGTTCATTAAAACCATCTCAAGAATGTAAATTCTTAGGATTTATATATAATACACATGATATGTCTTTATCATTACCTATGGAGAAACGCAACAACATTCACCAGTTAGTCGAACGTTTTTTAAGTTTTACAAAATGTACAATTCGCGAGTTTGTGCAAATAATAGGGATCTTGGTAGCAGCTTGTCCAGCAGTTCGATACGGCTGGCTTTATACAAAATTGTTAGAACGGCAGAAATACCTAGCATTACAACAACATAATAGTAATTTCGAACATAAGATTGTCATTTCTCAAATGGTCCTAGAAGACCTTAACTGGTGGCGTAATCATGTTTTTACATCTGGGTCCTATAAGAAATCAAAGTTATAGAAAATAAATATATTCAGATGCCTCTAGAACAGGTTGGGGTGCTGTCTGTAACGGTGCAAAAGTCCACGGTAAATGGAAAGCCGTAGAGATGAAGCACTATATAAATTACTTTGAACTTTTAGCCGTATTTTTAGGTTTAAAAAGTTTCGCCAGTAATGACGACAACTGTACAATATTGCTGAAAGTAGACACCACCACAGCAATTAGTTACATAAACCGCCTAGGGGGAATCCAGTTCCCGCATCTAAACAATCTGGCCAGATGTATTTGCCAGTGGTGCGAGGAGCGTAATATTTGGTTGTTCGCTTCTTACGTGAACATAAAAGACAATTATGCTGACGCAGAATCTAGGAAGATCAACCCTGATAAAGAGTAGGAATTATCAGATCACGCTTATAATACTACAAAAAGATACTTTGGCTGCCCTGATATTGACTTCTTTGCTTCTCGCAACAATGCCAAATGCGATTAGTTTGTTTCCTGGAAACCAGAACCAGATGCTTAAGCTGTAGATTCTTTCACGGTAAATTGGAAGTCTAAATACATCTACGCGTTCCCGCCTTTTTCCTTAATTTTAAAATGTTTACGCAAGATTATCGAAGATGGGGCCAAGGGAATTTTAGTTTTCCCCCATTGACCTTCACAACCACGGTACCCATTTCTACAAGATTTACTAGATTTCCATATACTTTATCTGAATCCTAGTAAATTCCATCCCCTGCACACCAAACTTACCCTGGGTGTCGCAAGGCTTTGCGGACGGCATTCAAACGCCGGGGAACGCCGCCCCACTCGCTAAACCTCATGATGGCTTCGCTAGCAGACAACACTATCAAACAGTATAACGTGACATTGAAGCCTTGGTGGCAGTTTTGTTCTTCACACAATATTGACGTTTTTGGTGGTTCAAAAACATCGGTTATTTCTTTTCTAACCGAGCAATTCAATAAGGGTTGTTCATTTGGTTCCCTCAACAGCCATCGTTCAGCTCTGTCTTTGATTATGGATTTTAACGTAGGTTCCGATGATTGTATAAAACGATTACTGAAAGGAGCTTATAAACTGAAGCCTAATAAGCCAAAGTATACTTATACTTGGGATCCACAATTAGTGCTTAATTACGTGTCAAATTGGTACCCGAACTTGGAGTTAAGTATCGATAGAATTACCAAAAAATTAGTAATTTTATTAGCACTTTGCACAGCCCATAGGGTACAAACATTATCTCTTATTAAATTAAATAATATATCAATTACTTCAAATGGGGCTAAGATAGCGATAACAGACATTGTTAAGACGTCCGCTCCGGGACGAGATCAGCTAGTTTTATTTCTACCCTTCTTTCGCGATAATGAAAACATATGTCCCGCTTCAGTCCTCAAGGATTATATTTTTGTAACAAAAAATATTAGGACCACGATTATAGGAAACCTCCTAATAACTTATAAGAAACCACATAAAGCCGCCACAGCTCAGTCTATTAGTCGATGGATTAAGCAGATGCTGGCAGAAAGCGGCGTGGACGTGTCCACGTTCAGTGCACACAGCACGCGACACGCAGCCACATTTAGCCTTTGCCCGATTTTATGACAGGCCAATTTCGAATGATGACGATTTTGCAAACGCAGTTGTTTGCTGTAGTTGATTAACTATTTACATAATAGTTAGCAGTTATTGTTGATTCTTATAATAATTCGAGTGTTTGATTGTGATTTTGTTCACGTTTCGTTTTCATAAATAAAAAGATATGTATATTACCAGAACAAAACTTGTTTCTCTAAAAATCTACTTGGTAAATATCTGAAGAATGAAGCGACGAATATATAATAAATGATCAAACGAACTTCCTGAAGTGAAGTTCGATCATTATTATATGAGTCGCTTCATTCGAAGATATAAGAACCCTCCTCACCCATTATAAAACCACATTTCATAAAGTTCTGTGCTTTTAACCCTAAAAGTTTTGTTCTTAACGTATCTCTAAAAGAATGAAACAGTTGCAAGTGAGGTAAAGCAGGAAGTAAAAAAAAAAAATATATACATCTCTGAACTCGTGCGAGGTTGCCTGTAAGATAAAGGGACTACTTGGTAAATATCTTCGAATGAAGCGACTCATATAATAATGATCGAACTTCACTTCAGGAAGTTCGTTTGATCATTTATTATCTGTACCTTTTCTTCGACTAGATGTACAGTTTTCTATGCCGTTGCTATTTGGTACTATTCACAGTAGATTTACCTCAACAAATTTCAGCGTAATCGTCTGTAGCGCTTACATTTTATTGCACTTTATTATCCGCGGCGAAGGAATATTATATTGTACTTGCACGTAATATAATAATTTTCTAGTACCCATTCGAGTACTTCCCACGTCTCTATGCAAATTATGTTGTTATATTATTTCTCATTCTAACGCAAACAATATAGTTATTTTATTTTTAGATGACGGTTGGACTAGAGATGTAGTAGTAAATGTGACATCAAAAACGCGTAAATGTGTAAGATATAAAGGTAAGTCAGCATAACAGACACGCATTGTTAAATTATTTAATGTGTGTTTAATTACTAGTATGTTTTGTTCTTCTAAGTAACCAAGAAAAATCCATCGCTTTGCAAATATTTACAAATAGGTGGTAATATATGAACATGTTTCTGTTGTGCTAACGCTCCTTCTGTTTCACACTCAAAAACAAGTATCAAACACCGTCTGAATACTCTACAATTACAACTATACCTTTTAAGATAGCCAATTTACACTATAAAGAAGAATATCTATAACAGTTTGTGTTATTTCATAATATATCCAAGATTAATTCTTATTTGTACATATGAGAAATGAAACCGCAATGTAAACAAAACATTCGCGTTCAGTGAGATTACGTCAATAAATAGGTAAAATCCTCAAACATGGTGGCAAAAAAGGGGACTAATGGTTACAAAGACGTAACTTAGAACTAATGCCCTCCTTAAGTAAACATATAAGTATCTCTTTTACTCGTTTTTACGGTACCGAAGCCGTTTACGGCAACGTTTAGATACATACTACATATAAAGAGATATTGTCCTTGATAAATATTATCATGTAGTTAGTTTTAAATAATATCACGAAATGTAATTATAAATACATAACAAGATAAGAGCATGTGTAAGAAAACCGTGACAATTCACTGAGTCAAAAAAAAAATTGAAGTCTGTAGAAATTAATGGAGAAAATAAATCTTAACTTTGTGAAAAATAGAGTAAACACTTCTATATAATGCTGGAAATTGAATATTTCTTGTTTGAATTGCATATTTTGGTATTTTTACAAAACGGCTTGTCAATTTACCTAACGTGAAACGTGTAATTATTCAAATATAGTTGACAAATATTTTATTATTTATAACTTAAAAGTTTATTATTTAGTTTTTGAATGAGTAAGTCAAATAACATGAATGTTGAAATACTTCAGAAATGGAGAGACTTGCAATTAATAATTACCAGAGACGAAATTTTGTTCAAGGTCATTGGCATTATAATGGTAATTAATAGCGTTTATTGCTATTTAATAGATTTAGCCTATGCAATTGTACTAGCGGCTGTACATGCTCATATAAACATCTGTAAAAAGCAAGAGTTATTATAGCCATATATTATTTGCCGGACCGTTGCGACCGGAATCAATTGACATAATAAATTGTATTAATTGCATTTACTAGCAATAGCTTTAACATATATATTTAGACTCTAGCATCTCTACGTACTCTTATAAAAACATCTGGCCAGCCACACATTATTTGCCGGACCGATGTGACCGAAAACGCGTTGACATTATCAAAGTCGACCTTCACGTCATGTACACAATAGGTGATAGAAATATACAATAATGCCATTTTATTTGCGAGGACCATGTATGGAGTGGTGATCGAGGCATACAATCAATTACTTCTCATTGAGCGCTCGCTAGTTCAATTGGCAGTCATTTTTGTGGCCATCATCGCTAACTGCCTAATGGTATAGACGTGCTCTCAATAAGACCTATGAACTGCTGACGTCACATGTTTGCACGATCTAATCTACGATTTGCGTATTACATTTTTGTTGAGATAAAATACCCATTATAGTTCCTTTTTTCATCAATACTGTAATCGTTATAGATTTGGATGAATGCATGAATGGATATTTAAATCATGGCTCTACCTACGGCATTATTTACTAGACTACAGGAATTGAATCTACACAGATGGAACCGCGGAACCCACTAAAATGTTCTATCGCTCTAACTATTTAACAGATACCTAAATAAGAAATATTTTGTACGCTAATGCATAGAAACGAACATAAGATACTTTCATTCAGTAAAAGTACCTACTGTTCCTAGGGATAGAAAAAAATCTACACGTGAGCTATATATAAATAAATATTATAAATATTAAATAAATGTTATAGAACAATTACACACATCGCTATATAGCCCCAAAGTAAGCTTAGGTAGCTTGTGTTATGGGTACTATGATAACTGATGAATATTTTTATATATATTTTTATACATAAATACTTATAATATATAGATAAACACCCAGACACTGGAAAACATCCATGCTCATCACGCAAACATTTTCCACATGTGAAATAGGTATATATAATGTATATATCTATACTACCTACCTACCTAATCATGAGGTTATCTATTCAAAGTGTTATTTTTTAATGTTACTCCGTATCTCTATAAATATCGTTTTTATGCAAGTCACATAGTAAATCTGCAGTTGCGAGTAAATACCATCTCAATAAGCGGTTTGTATGTTTACAAATAAGTTGGCATAGGTCATAATAAACATAACATCGAATAGAGTGAGGCCAATGCGTACAATAGCAACAATCCACATCATGAAAACGTTTGCTTTACTTTTAAAACTTTTCACAATGTTATTGATTTTATTTTATTTGTTTTATCTAGTTTAAAATAAAAGTGTTTTAAATTTTCATTGGCTTCAAAATAAATTTTAATGTTATACTCGTATATTTAACAAAGGGACAAGGAAGTAATGTGTAATGTAAGAGAAATAATTCAGAGTTTTACACACTATTTAAATATTTTGACTAGGCTATATGGCATTGCCAAGGATCACTTAACGCATCTATTTGTTGCCCTCACACCTTTCTATGGGTATGACCTAAATAAACAAGAAAAGGATTTTTCCGGAATAAGAGAAAATATTCATCTTGAGATCATATTTGTATGAAAAAAATTCTATAGACATCATAAATACTTTATGAGGTGTAATATTGAGCCCAAAATGTATTAGTAAAACCTTCAATGAGTTTTTCTTGTCATGACCTTTCGAAGTTAAAGTTACAAAAGAAACAAAGGAAAATAATCACTAAACACAGATTCGCTATTGACTTGTCTTATCACAAGTAAATCGTTTTAGAATACGATCCGGGTACGTTTCATTCATTTCACTTTAGGGTTTCATGTTTCCTAATGAAAAAGAAACTCTTATAAATTCACTGTATTGTTTACATGTTTTAATAAGAAACATTTTTGGAAAGTAATACCATAAAAATTCCGAAATAGTGGCCAATAGGTTCAGTATTGTTCGTATTGATTTTTTTATATTAAACACCAATTGCACACGTAAGGACCTTATGTAACTACTTCCATACAAAGTTCGTAATAAATGTGACTATTATATTAATCGTAGTAAAGTAAAAACAAAAAATCCAGCAAAGCAAAAAGCAAATAAGCAGTCGGGTTTTTTGTTTTTATAATAATAATTTTATTTGAGACTTTTTAGTTTTAGTTTATGGTGTAGAAATGAGACGGTACACTTAGTACACTTTTTGCCATTTTTTTAAAAAAAAGTAATGTGAACATGATATGATATTTATATTTTTAAAATGGTCTTTTTACGACCTTCCAATCGGTACCCATATTGCTAAGATAAGAGAAAAAAATACACACATCCCCCCTTTTTTCCCCCATTTACAGCCGCCATTTTGAAAATTTATATAGCCTATATCACTACCACAATTTTGTCAAATTCAACGACACCTCACATGTCAAAATCCGTTCAGCCGTTTAGGCTGAAGAAATGGTCATACATACATACATACATACATATATGCATACATACATACATACATACATACGCTCGAAAAACATAACCCTCCTTCTGACGCAGTCGGGTAAAAATTGTATGTAATTAATGATAGTGCCTAAATTTTTACACAGGAATAAATATAATATAATAAAAAGTCGTCAAAACCACAGCTTATGTAATTATTCACTCTTTGTATAATAATTAATTTCACACAATGAATTTACGGTTTCCATATTTTGCAAATAATTCACCTGCACAGTAATTTTAGCAACAGTATACTGCTAATTACTTTATCTACTAAATTGCTGTCTAATTATTGACTAATTGATTACTGCAGGTTGATTTGTATAATTACTTTTTGCAACTGATTAATGCATGAAAATAATAGTTTATGAAGGTTACAAGTATTGCCTTTTAAATATTACAGATAAATTATAATTTGATGAAGATTAATTCATCATACATCAACATAATCATCTACCTCTTCAAAATCATCATCATTACCACACAGCAACAACAGGTCTTCATGTAGGAAAGGGGATTAGGAGCTTAAACCATCTTTTATGTGGTGAAGCTACAGACTTATTTCCAACTTATTTTTTATATCTGTCAATTCTAACTTTTAGAACTACTAAACCGATTCTCATGATCACTTGCATGCATGATTTTTTTTAACAGAAAAAGGTTTTCAAATAAACGCACGCAGCGAGCGTTCACTCATAATATATAGTAGTAAATATATTTTTCCTATACATTTATAGCTTTCAATAATAACCGCTATTAGATTATCAACAGTTTCCTGTAGCAAGCTACACAATCAATATTGTTTACTATGACGTAACAATATTATTCTTGATTCAATATTAATCTAATGGTAATTATAGCAGGCATACAATAAACTTGTCAATATTGAGCGATTACCGTATAAGCGATTATAAACCTATCAGTGTTGGTTTTGTGCCATTAATTCTGGTTATACGTGTAGCTTACATATTAGTATTACTGTTATGGAAATCTATATTAATGACTTTCAGTATTGATTTTAGATACTAGCGTGTTTGCTACTAGACGTACTATGTTGTAGTTAGCAGAGCCTAGTGTGACTTAGGAACAATAGTGACGTGGTTATGTAACATTTGTTATAAATTCAATAACAATTTTAGAATAAGCGATTTTTATTTCATGGTAGGAATTTTTAAAAAGTTCTCAATTTTTTTAAATGGATTAATTATTAAAAAAATACTGTAGTAAAAATAAGTAAAGACTAATATATGATATAATTCAAACAGAAATCCCACTTGTAAATTGTAATGTTTACAAACAATCAACAAGTTGTCCATATAGATTATTATTATATCTAGGTATGTCAATAAATTGTACGCATATTCGACCTTACTAGGTTTTTATTTTTACCGAAATGCCACGTATTATTGTAGCACCGTAGCTCTATGCAGCAAAAAGAGTAGCTAGAACGTGTTCAATAAAACCTTGACATATTTTAAAAGTGCATTACTATAGGTATATTTTATTTTATAAACTCATCGCGCCTAAACCTCGCGGCGTGTAGTACTAATGAATGTTTTTACCGCGTGATTATCAGATTAAGCTGTTATCTCCCGTGTCGTAACTATGATCGCGTCGTGCGAAATAATTCATAATGCCTCCATAAACCTAAACAAACTTAACCCATTAGTGAACCGATAGCACAGCAGATAGTTTCAGATACGATCACTCACAAAATATATGAACGTATCCGTCACGAGACGTGATGTGCTCTGAAAATATAATATCACAGAGTTCTTCAAACATGAAACAATGCTCCGATGGCACACTGCACTGTACAGTCGGAGAGGGGCGCGACAGAGCGAAAAAAGGGAGCGTGACCGGGCACAGGGTCCTCTCTGTGAGGTTCGGCTGAGGCCGAGCGCGGTGCCGCAGGCTGCCGGCAGTCAGTGGTGCATTTCAGCGTTCACGGCTGCCACATGCCACGAGCGGGCGGTCGGCGGCGGCGCGGCGGAGCGGCCCCGAGCGTCGCGACGGCCGGCTAACCGCGACTGGAGCCGCGCGCGACGTCGCAGCTAGGGCCCGAGCGAGCAGGACAACACACCGCTCCACGCGCGC
The DNA here is from genome assembly GCA_034621355.1 of Mycalesis mineus. Lineage (NCBI taxonomy): Eukaryota > Metazoa > Arthropoda > Insecta > Lepidoptera > Nymphalidae > Mycalesis > Mycalesis mineus. The sequence goes on along the minus strand of CM067887.1, from coordinate 14,024,819 downwards.
GCCGCCCGCCGTTCTAGCCCTTGAACCCGCCACCCTGGGTCTCTATTGCCTTGCCCGCGCCGAGGCTCTTACGGTATAATGCGCCGGCTAAAGGGTTTTCACCCCGCGAACCGTTCCCGTGAGCGGAGTTACGTAGACGCAAGAGATAGAGATGCTGTGCCTGTGTGGCCTTTCCTATAGGCCGTTTCGGTGTTATATCACTATTGAGCGTGCCTTTGACTTGTTGTTTTGGCCGTGAACGAGTTTTAACTGTGCACTCGTTTCGACAATTATGCAGTTTTGCTCTTCAACTGCACGTATGTCGGAAAACGTCGTAATATATTTCCTTTTTAAAGTCTTATATGAAGAATTCTTTAGACACGTAAGAATGAAATTTTCTTTCACTTTCTTTCATTCATTCACCGTTAAGGTCTGAAATTCATTTTCAACTTTTATTTTATACATTTTTCCATGCACAGTGAATATATTCCCATATATTTGGCATGCAGCATGGTATAAGGCTGCATTGTCATCAGAGTTGTCAAGCGGATACGAGAAATTAAAATGTATAAAAATTTTCGTTATAAATAAGTATAAAACAATTCCTTTGCATTTATTTAGTCAATGTCAATAAAAATTATGTTTATTTGTTTATTGATTACTGTGTGTTTTATACAAATATCTTAAACAAATAATAAGCAGGTACAATGGAAACAGAGTAGTAACTTCAAGAGATTGAATACATTTAAACACATCTTACAAAGCTTAATTTAAGAGCAAATTAAAAAAATAATAAATCTTTTTATTCGAACTCAAATAGGAACATACACGACTAAAATCGTAATTAGTATTGGAACCCTTTCCAAATGTAGTAGGCATACCGACGATGACATTTTCCGGAGATGAAACTGCTTATTAGGCTCTACAATACAGCCGGTCTCGAAAACTGGGCTCGACTCAGCTGTTACGTATATTCGTAGGTAGCATGTAACATGTTAGGCAAATTGTGAATAACCTTCGCTCGATTTGGCAGCCATGTTGTACCGGTATTCACTTTTTAGATGCTAATCAATGAGGTACGATCTTTTGACATTTATGCAATAATCCGAACGCCAATCTACATAGTCGCAGCGTAGTGTATGTATAACCCGTCTCTTGTAAGGAAGGAGATCTAAACTTAAAGTGGACCGTCAAAAAAGAAAATTACGAGGATGATAACACAATAATCTGATGACAAAATAAATCGCTAAATGCGCTTATGCTAATGACGTGAAACTTATTCGAATAGAAACCTAATAATAACACAGAATTACTATAGGTACGACCCAGCACCAGTTATTAAAAATAACAGTGCATTGCTCTACTGGGATCGAACGATTATCACTGACAGGTATATTGTAGCCAACAGACCTGATATAGTGATAGTCAATCCATCAGTACGCCGTGCAATAATTATTTGCACAGCGTTGATATTACTGTTCCTCATGACGATAACCTCGTGAAAGCCGAAAAGGAACAAATATCAAAACACTTGGACCTTGCTCACGAGATTAGCGCCATGTGGAACGTTGAGTCAACTATTATTGTTCCGATAGTCATTTCAGTCAATGGTCTTTTTGCGAAAAGCTTCGACTAACACCTTAAGAAGCTTTCGCTTAATTGTTGGATCAAGGGTCGGATACAGAAGGCAGTAGTCCTTGAAACGGCGCGTATTGTGAGGAGGTTTTTCACTCTGGAGCCCTGTCCACCGGTTGCTTGGGCCCGCAAAGGCCCCGCAAATGGAGGAGAAGATTTTTTTATATATTTTTAATAGTGTTTTATATATATATTTGCATTATATACCTATAACATTGTTAAAAATTAAAAAAAAATATGTAAATAAAGAAAAACAAGAAAAACACAGAATATTTACACCATTTACAATTGCAGCACGATTTAACAGATCTTAGAAAATTTGTCAAATTAATATTTTGAAATAGAACTTTGACCACTTTTTATTTAGATGTTCCCAGAGAAACGAGATCTAAGCGGGTATAGCCGCTGAGCGTAGCTAGTCAGTAATTAACGACCGATTACGAAAAAGTCTAAAAACATTTTGTCATTAAGCGATAAAAAAGCCCTGGTGAGTCTCCGTGGAAGCACGTTTCAATTTCGTTGCCGTGTTCACACTAATAGGACAAAAAGTTAAGCTGCGAGTTTGGCATACAAGTACGTTTTGCAGTCTTTAGAAGTATTACATCATTAGGAAAAGCGTTTTCTAAGTTTATTTCAGCAGTTGAGCCTTTGAGGGTTCAACAAAAACCAAATACACAGTGGCTTTTGTAGCTGCTCGTTTGGAACCATATTATATTTCAAACGTGTTTTCAAGAATCTTTTTCGCATTTTATTTGATTATTGCAGTATTTATAATAGTACGGAGAAAAAGCTAGTGACGATTTTGATGAAATACAATTTTAGCAAAGTGTCAGATAGAATTATATTAACGAATTACATTTTGAATTATAATAGGTATTTGTCGGCTATTTTAAACGACTTCAAAAAATAAGTTTCTCAATTCGACCATATATATTTTTTTACGTACCTTCGCGTTTATATAATGATTTTGTTGATTCTTTGTTGTTCGAAATTCCATTCATTGTTTCGTTATATCTCAAATAGATAAAGCAGCGTTGTTAGTCAGTAAAATGTTGCTAGTCAGTGAAATCTCTCTGAAAATTTATTTTTACAATGTAATATAAATAATAATGTTTAACGACCTCGGTGGTGTTGCGCTGGTATGTGCGTTAAATTTCAAGACGGAAGTCCTGGGTTCGATTCACATCTGGGCCGATTGAGATTGTTCCTGGCTGGTAGAACTATTCGGCCGTGGCCAATTACCACCCTATAGACAAAACGTACCGCCTAGCGATTAAGAATCCCGTTACAATATCGAGTAGAAATCGAAAGAGGTGTGGATTTTAGATTAGAAACCTATGTAACTCATGGTACTAACCTCAAAAGTAGAGTATATACTTCGGGCTAGTTTAATAACTACTATTGATATTTATCATAGTGAATCAAATTAATTGGTATATTCGTATGTTTCACAAAACGCGCATACAATTATGTCAATCACAATGTCTAGCTGTTTAATTGAAGCTAGGATCTAACAATGGCTCTACTCGAGTTACTGGATCAGAATTATTACCAGTCTGCCTTTATCCGACATTGCCATATTTTACAGATCCGCCATGTTGAAATTTACAATCTTGTTATATTAAACCAAAGAGAAATGTTGCCTGAATGCCTGTTACCTCAAAATGATATTACCGGAATTTATAGAATAAATAAAATGTAAGAGATATAAGAAAAACCAAGAATTATTCTCCATTCAGTATTGTAAACTTATTTTTTTTTTGTTTTATTTATTAAGGTTACCGACATGCAAACTTAAAAATACTACTGTAGGGATAAAAAACAAACAAAAAGCAAACTCAAACTAACAGTAAACAAGCGAAACAAATATAACTAAGACAAAACAAATTTTGAGTTATATAACATAAATTAAATTTTTAAATTTAACCTTTTATAGTTATAGTTATAGGATAGTTTATCCAGAAGAGTAATTTGCCAAAAAGTAGTATTTAATTTTTCTTTTAAATTTGATAGAATTGTCACCTGAAATGTCTATATGAATAACCTTATGAATCCAACTATAGGTATTTATCATTCTGTTTATAGGCGCAGAAACCCCGAGATTAGTTTTACATGTTCTGACAACTAACGACATGTAATTTTTTGAATGGTTTAGGAATTTTTATTGATAATTTGCTCAATAAATTTGGAGAGTCTATAGAGCCATTAAACAGTTTGTGTAAAAAACATAGGTCCCAAAGTATAGTAGTATTACCACAATGCAATAAACATGGACTAGGTCTCATGAAGGTGTGTAAAGATGTCCACAAATAGACAAGATAAGCCCATGGTGGTTAGGTTCATGTGTTTTGGCATACACCAGGTAATGATTATGTATTTAATTAGTTATGTAAAAGCTACTTAATAAAAAATATTTTAAAATAACATTTTTCCAATTTGCTTTTTGTAATTGTTTATCATTATATTATTTTGCTACAAATTCTAATTTAAAAAATCTAAAATTGCGATAATTAGTTAATTTTATCACTGTACTCAGCTATACAAACATTGAATAATTACACCGCGAAGTTTACGAAGCATGTAGAAGGCATAAATATGCAAAGAACAGTTGAGAATCTTTGCTGTATTGTAAAATGTTTAATCACAGCTCGTGAAGTTGAAGAGAAAATAAATATATGTACTTATTCATAAAGATCTTACAGAACTAAGAGTAAGCGGCTTACTATAGTACATCACACAAGATTGTTCTTTTCATATTCATTATTGATAACTAATAACGTGCAATGAGAGGCTAAAATATTATTTTTAAAAAAAAATTAAATAAAATATTATTTACACACGCTTTATCAGGAAAATTAAAAATATCGATGCGTGAATATGATACAATGGTTTCATTTGCATAGATAGAGTTTTAATATCATTTGGAAAATGACACACCACACCCATTTATATATTACATGATATTATAATGTTAGAAATCTCATACTTTATGAACCTACTTGAACCTAATAGATCAGTACTTTATTGAATAAAACCCTCATCCTGTGGACGCCTGCGGCTTCATCCGCCTGGTATACTACAACACTTCATCGAATTACAGATTAGTTGGCCTTTTTGGGGAAGATGTAGATTTTCGACATAAAAGGATTTTGTTTTAGGCCCCTATTCCACCAGTGTTTTGCGAGCGTCAGCGTCCCTTCAACGTCAGCGCAGCGTCAACGTTGCTTTTATTGACAACAAGTACAATCACGTACATTTTTTAACATGCTGTATGACAAATTTAAATGTAATCTTACCTCAAACCTCAAAGTTTACCAAAACCTTTCTTACCTCAAAGTTATAACAAACCTCTCTTACGTATATGCTTTCTGAAATATTTACATTTGCATTAAGTGCGAAGTATTCACTTTCTTGTAATCGATTGGACCATATTTTCCTAACAGTGACGATTGTAATTTCTTATTTTTTTTACGTTATTTTCGTCGAGTGGTGTTACTTGTCGGCGTCTATTTTTTCTCCTTATCTCATCACCTATATCTAGAAATCAACACTATAGTATAGTAACAATAGTAAGAACGAAAGATAAAGAGATACATAACAAAATCTAAAGACATTTAAATAAAACAATTTTTGATTTAACTTTATCTTCGAAAAAGTTTGAAGTATTTCGTTTATAACTATTAGAACAGACAAGCTATAAAACGTTACAAAAAGACTGGCATCTGTTTCTTAAGCGTCCGCAAACTACTTCTAAAGTGTAATAAAATTTATTTTACACCTCCACTTCGCAAACCACGACAGATCTATGATAGTGTCGCAAATAGAGTATCGAAAGCAGTCGATCCACAAGCCAAGTCGATCACTATTTATAACACCGATCGTGAAAGGGAGCATCTGTTTTTACAGAATGTTAACAGTCACATTGAACTAGGTCTTAAATTATTCGTTTAACAGCAGGTAAATAAAAATAGAATTGACCAATATCTACTCATTTTAACCGCTCTAGTATATAGATAGGATCAAGACGTTCTTATATTTATGATCGCTTTCGAGTATAAATGGATAGGTAAAATCGTAATATCTATTTATTTTTGATTTGCAAACAACATTTACAATAATTTCATACTAATTCTTAACTTAGGTAATTCTGCCATGGTGCAACTTCTTGGATTCGTACAAAAATTACGCTTCATTAAATTACATTAATTATGCCCAGTAGCTCTAATGGCTAGTTTATATTATGCGAGCTACTACCAACCGCAGCTCAACTCGCACGTGCGAGTTGCAGTGCAACTACTCGGCTGGCTCACTAGTACGCTAGCTAGCAATGTTTAAACTAGCCATAAGGCGCGAACGGAGAGATATATCGTGTAGACAAAAAGACATACAGTACCAAAAGCATGCCATCGAAACTATTTGTTGATGTTGAGTTGAGGGAATAGAAGTAGAGACATTTTTCACTGCCGATAGGACGATGGTAATTTTTTGTATACTGAAGATATCTCTTAGTGCGTATTATAGGTTTTCGATTTGATGATGACCTAGTACCTGTACCGAAGATAATCTTTAGACAGACAATACAAGCCAATCGTAGTCTTATAGTTTAACTATGTATACTAGCCAATATTAAAATTTAAACTGTGCCAGGATACGACCATGTTTTGAGCCTATATCCTTTTGATTTTTTCCAGTCTAAATAATTTATGACAAGAATATTGAGACTTTAGCTACTTTATTCTGCATAAAATCTCTTTTCTGTATAATATTAATTTGTGAAAATCAAGTTCACAACAAGCCACGAAATAAGGTTTGGATAAAATAAATAGCAGATACGTAGATCGCAATCCGTTTGAAACCCTAGCGGATGAGGACCTAGTATTTATTTTACTACAAAACAAAATAATGACATAGCACACCACAAAGCATTGAAATACAATAGCACAGATAAAGCCGAGTCCAGTTTCAAAGTTGCGTTCACAACTAAGGACTCAAAATTGAAAGCCACGGTCGGATCGTATTATTTTATATTTTGTTCTCGATTTTAGGTTTTGCTATAAAAGGTCGCAAGGGTAAATAGAAAATGGAATATGTACTTTGAATTCTATCCTTATTTTTCAACCGACTTCCAACATGGCGGAGTTTCCCAATTCGACTATATGTTTTTTTATGTATGTGACGCACATAAAAAATACACATATACTTTGCTCGAAGACGACAGGACTAATTTGATACTCCAGTGCAATTAGCCTTAAAATTAACTTAAAGTACAAGAAAATCGCAGTAGAATGAAACCCATCAGAAAATGAGGAGAGTATCATAAAAATGAAAGGAAAAATAAATTACGGGCGATCTGAGGTCGGGAAGGAGTAGGGGTTGAGGGTTTAGGGGTAAAAAACGGATTTTCTCGATTTTTAACGTAGGTCTATACCTGAGCGACCTACATTATCTTAAAATAGTAATATCTACGCCTGCATTTTCGTTACAGCTGTAAAAACCGTTAGCCTAGGCTTTTCTGAGAAGGTTTACTATAGTAACATATATTTTTTTTTCACCATCGGAAAGTAGAGATTTCAACGAACAGAAAGCATGCCAATTTAAAAAAAAATGATATTTTCGGTTGAAGATTAGGTTATTTTTTCGATATTCATTCAAAATAGGGTGAAAAAATAAATATTTCAAATCAAATAAATTATAGTGTGCTTGGGACATGAGAAGGCAAGTTCTCACCAAATTTTACGAAAATAAAATTTTATTTGTGAAAGATAAAAATAAAAAACGAAAAACTTGGTTTTTTAATTTTTCACATAAATTTTGAGGTTATGTGAAAAAAATGTAGAAACAAAATTTTTAGATCTTTTTATTACCTACAACTTTGCCATTCAACTCTTTTTCGTAGGGCTCTTAGTTTTTAGTTGTTTTAGAAAAACCGATTTTTACCCCTAAACTCTCACCCTCTACCCCTTGCCGACCTCAGATCGCCCGTAATTTATTTTTCCTTTAATTTTTATGATATTCTCCTCCATTTCCAATGGGTTTCATCCTACTGCGATTTTATTTAGTTTCAAAAATAAAATGCACTGGTCTTTGAATGATTCTTGTTTTTTGATAAGATATACTTCGCACACGCATCAAAATTCGTATTTTTGTAATTCATTTAATTTTCCTCATCAATGTCGTAAAAAGTAAGAAATAAAAAAAAATTTGTCAAAAAATTAAAAGACCTTCCAAATTCACTACAATTGAATAATTATAGCGTTGCTTAGTTACTTTTTTATTTAAAAAAAATGTGATTTAAGTATTGTACTCAGTGTTTTAATATTGCTGTAAATATTTTTTGGGTCAGACATATTCTACAAGTTGAACCAGAGGTACTTACAAAGATAGACATTAAAATTAATTCATTATTTTTTATGTACCTGCTTGACATTCATTTCGTTAGACTAGAGAATTTAGTTCATTTAAGTATTAATAAACTCAAAATTTCACTTCACACTTTTATTTAATGTAATAAATTTTGTTGACGTTACAAACTATACAGACTAACCATAACAGAAAAGTTTAAAGTTAAATAAAAATTTAATATTTTAAAATTAAACTTTATTATCGATTATCTATGAAAACTTAACCGATACTCAACCCTGACATCTAATTAAATCAAAGCCTCCCGAAAATCCATCTCAAACTTGACAGGATACAAACTTTAACACAAACAACTATTTACTCGACAAATTAATTATTCAAAGTATTATCCGTTCAATCACTTCAAGTAGTTTCAATAATTAGTGTGTTGACACACTGTTATTAATCAAACAATAATTTTGCCGAATATTATTTTGTTAATAATTCACCCTATTATTGTAACATTTACAAAAACATTGGCACGTTTATCAGTTATTCCAATCCTCTACACCATTGGCCATAACAGTCGAGATCAGGGCGTTGCTCACACAATCGTTTATTCTACATACGCTCCTTTCTTTGATGTTTTCTCAATAGACCGGCAGAAGGGACAATTCCTGCAGCGATCATAGTCAATTACAGGCGATTATGCTCTCTGTACGTTTGGCATCGCTAGTATTCGTCGTCGTGTAGATAATCCATAAATTGTAACCAACCACTTGCATTCATAAATGGTGACAATTTTTAATTTTCTGTAGATTATCAGAAACATAAAAAAAAATTTAACACTTATGATGATAACACTTCTTCTTTTAAAAATTTTATTATTTAATAAAATATATAAAAAATATAAAAATTATTTTTTTTTAAATTTCAAATGATCTTCCATAAAAACTCCTACTTATTTAAAAAAATTGTTTCATTACATCGATAAACATTTCCCTATTATTTATGTGTAACTATTATTATATTACACTAAGAATAGCTGACAATAACAAGATCTTCAAAACACATGCACGTATTTATATCTGATATTTACTGAAGAGCTAAATTTGGCAAAGATCCTATTTGAGAAAAGGTTAGTATCCGTATAAAATCAATATTTGCTTTTAGTGAACATGTTTTGTAGATGCTGACACTAATGAAAACGTTTAACGATTCAGACAGATGGAAATAGGTTGCTTGGAAGATCTATTTTAGAACATCGATTTTCATATTTTCGTATAAAGGTTGTTTGTTACTTTGAGAATAAAAATAAATAAATATTATAGGACAATAACACACATCGCTATATAGCCCCAAAGTAAGCTTAGGTACCTTGTGTTATGGGTGCTCTGAAAACTGATGAACATTTTAATATATATAATACATAAATACTTATGATATATAGATAAACAGAAAAATATCCATGCTCATCACACAAACATTTTCCAGAGGTGAAAATCGAACCCACAGCCTAGGACGCAGAAGCAGGGTCACTACCCACTGCGCCACTCGGCCGTCCAAAACAGAACTGTTGTGAGGCGAAAATTTTGGGTACATGTAATAGATTTCGAACTTAATCGGCATTGTTAACAATCAGTTTTATTACGTAATCTTAGATATGCTTACTGCTAAACATAAAAGTACTAACTATTCTTAAAAATAAAACTACTAAATATATTTTTAGTATAGTAAACTTATAATCATTGATTATATAGCGTAGAAATATCTTGTAAAATATCATATAAACTGTAGGCAATGTTACTCAAATCAATAGCTATTTTAGTTGACTTTCAAGATTCACAATTGGCCTTGACCTCACTTTATGCAAGTCTGAATATCAAAAGCAAATGCAAATTCAAGCAAGAATAAATTCCGAGAGGTCCTAGCTGTTGAAAATGTAAGTTTACACGCAATCTATGTCTCGGTACGATACCGCAAAGCTACGTTTCAAAGGTAACACAGAATAGTGCCTCGGCTTCATCTGACTAGCTTTCATCCGCTTACCGGAATCAACGTATCAATGACGCACTGTATATTTCACTATAATATCTTAACAAATATTTTCTAAATAGATTAACATGTAGTATTGTGGTAGAGTGCTAACTATCTACCGTCTGCACCTCTTTACAATACCGCAAAGCCACGTTTCACTGGTAATACAGGCTACTCTCTCAGTTTCACCTGACTGGCTTTCATCCGCTTACAAGAATCAACGTATCAATGACACACTGTATATTTCACTATAATTTCTTAACAAATATTTTCTAAATAGACTAACATGTAGTATTGTGGTAGAGTGCTAACTATCTACCGTCTGCACCTCTTTACAATACCGCAAAGCCACGTTTCACTGGTAATACAGGCTACTCTCTCAGTTTCACCTGACTGGCTTTCATCCGCTTACAAGAATCAACGTATCAATGACACACTGTATATTTCACTATAATTTCTTAACAAATATTTTCTAAATAGACTAACATGTAGTATTGTGGTAGAGTGCTAACTATCTACCGTCTGCACCTCTTTACAATACCGCAAAGCCACGTTTCACTGGTAACACAGACTACTCTCTCCGTTTCACCTGACTGGCTTTCATCCGCTTACAGGAATCAACGTATCAATAACTATATTATCGTACGGTAGACTTGTCCAGAATTTCCCACTGTATTTCAAAGCAAAACAAAATTTTTATTACGCACACTGCTTTTATATTTGTTTAAATAACCCAGTAAAATGTTGCGCGAGCTATTATTTTCGTTTACTAACCAGTAAAAAGGCGTTGCCTACTGGCTTTTTATCTGAAAAATATTGGGGTTTCTTTTACAGCACGTATGAATAAAACTTAAACTTAAAAATTTATTGTTTCAAAAGAATCATCTAATCTAGCTTTAGGTTTATTAATTAGCAAACGTGTGTACGCAAGTCGTTACAGTTCCGCAAAGCTGCGTTTTACTTATTTTTTCTTTTTCACCAACTAGCTTCATCCGCTTACCGGAATCATTGAATCAACGACTTATTTTTTTTTATCAAGTACAAGTTGGCTCTTGACTGCTATCACACCTAATGTTAAGTGATAATGCAATCTAAGATGGAAGCGGGCTAACTTGATAGAAGTAGGACGAAATCCACACCCCTTTCGGTTTCTACACGACATCGTACCTGAACGCTAAATCACTTGGCGGTACATCTTTGTCGGTAGTTGATTATAATCTAAAATAGCACACAGACTTTCTAATCTAGACACATTCATACGAGCATTATTGCCAACTAATAGCATAGTCTAGATGAATAAACTTGATGTCAAGTCATAACTCAGTCTAGCGTAATAAAATGAGGCAAAACTTTAATAGTGACTACACTTTTATACATCTAGTTAATCCCTGCAATGCGTCTGCCTAGAATACTAAATACCATGACACGGCTCTTTGATAGTATTATAACTAATTAAAACTGGTAGCTAAGTCTTCCACTGCACTGGCTTTACCAGAGCCACAGTATAAACATTTTATTCTGAATATAAATCTCAATATCTCTTTAGGTATTATTTAACTCGGTCTTGGTAATAAATTCCTATTCTGTTCTACTTTTATTCTATGCACTCATATAGTTATCATCATAATCTCCCTCTCTCAATATTCATTTTTAATTAGTAAAAAAGCTGATACCTGCAGATACGGTGGATTTATAAGACGGTTCGATTCCCGGTGGGGCAGATTGAGATCTTCTTAATTTGTCTTGGTCTGGCTGGTGGGAGGCTTTCGCCGTGGCTAGTTACCACCTTACCGATAAAGACGCACCGCCAAGCGACTTAGCGTTTCGGTACGACGTCGTGTAGAAACCGGTAGGAGTGTGGATTTCATCCTGCTCCTAACAAGTTAGCCCGCATCCATCTTAGATTGCATCATCACTTAACATCAGGTGTGATAGCAGTCAAGGGCCAACTTGTAGTCAATAAAAAAAAAAGATACAAGCGGTGATTTCTCAGACCATACTCGTAAGTAGTAAATACTGGTAAGTCTTTTATTTTAATGGGGAAACTTCATGGAAACCCTCTTGTCACGGGGAGGCGTGGAGGTTAAGTATGATACGTACCGACTGAAACTCCACAGTTTTCGTACTCGTCATCTGATAATTGGAAAAACGAAAGGCCGCTTCCGAGATACATACTTGTAAGTCTAGGGCAGCTACGACTATCTAATTATTTTGTTTTTTTCTTAACTACTAACAACTTAATATAAATAAATAATATAGGACAATTACACACATCGCTATATAGCCCTAAAGTAAGCGTACTCGTAAGTAGCTTGTGTTATGGGTGCTATGATAACTGATGAATATTTTTATATATTATATACATAAATACTTCTAATATATAGATAAACACCCAGACACTGGAAAACATCCATGCTCATCACAAAAACATTTTCGAGATGTGGGAATCGAACCCACAGCCTAGGACGCAGAAGCAGGGTCATTATCCACTGCGCCACTCGGCCGTCGCAATTAAGTATTAATATAATACTTAATTGAAATAAATAAGGAACCGAACGAACCCATATGTGTGTATGTTAGTGACTCTACCACCGATTTGGATTGAAAAAATCAAGTTAGAACAAATATTTTACTTTTTAACCGACGAAAAAAAACGGAGGAGGTTCTCAATTCGACACGCATAAATATATTTTTTTTATGTATGACCACACATAACTTTTAGAGAGTTGTCCGATTTTGATAATTCCTTTTTTAATAGAAAGGGCACACTTTCAAGGTAATCCCATTGTCATCATGTTAGGATCTGATGACGATATCCTGGGGAAATTGAAGGAACTCTTTATTTTGAAGGCACGTTTACAGCGATTTCGGTTTTTGTCTTGGTATCGGTAACTTTTTTGCTACTAGTGCCGTATAATTTACTATGACAATATAGTATATTATACGGCACTAAAACTAAAAACTAAGACATAAAAATTTTTAAATAAAAATAGAACCGACTCAAAACGCACTAAAAAGTAAAAAATAACTGTGTCATTTAGTTGCTTTAATTTTCTTAAGCATATCTGGGAGTCGGTGCCAGCCAAGGTTTCTACTTTAAGGACGTTACCTAGAACCCACAAACTGCTTTACTACGAAAAATAAAGGTTCCTTAAACTTGGCTGGCACCGACTTCATAGATATGCTTAAGTAAATTAAAGCACGTAAATGACCCAGTTATTTTTTACTTTTTAGTGAGTTTTGAGTCAGTTCTATTTTTATTTAAAAAAATTTTAACACCTTAATAAATGATAACCGGTGACGAACTGTGACACAATATCAATAAATAGGATAATATAAGTATTAAAAATATATCACAGCCACAAATCTATGTTGACACGCCACAAATCAACGTCTAAGGATATTTGAGCCTTCCCGCAACAACCCTCAAAATTCGATCCCTACGACAATAGTTCAACAGGTGGGGCTCGTATTGTTTTCATATTTCGAGAAACCATTTTGTTTTTGTCCGTGAAAATACGTCGCTTCTTTTTAACCCCTAACGTAAAAAGACGGGTGCTTTAAGTTTAACGTGTCTGTCGCTCTTTGTTTCTGTTTATTTGTGTGTCTGTCTATGGCATTGTAGCTTCTGAACAAATGGACAATTTTGATCTTTTGTACATATACAATCATCTTATAGACCCGATAAGCCAAACCAAAGATACCGCTATTTATTATTGTGTTGGAGACAAATTTTGAAAAATACAGGCTGTTATCACTACCACTTTACGTCTGTCTGTCTTTTATTAGTGAAGTCTAAGTCTACTGAATGGTTTTTATCAATACAGTGATTTTTTGGGGAATGTGTCAGTATATAAATTGTTAACTATGGCAGTATATAAATTTTTGTGTATTGGCTTCAATATGACGATAATTGTAAGAAGTATCGCACCGCCAGGGAGCATTTATTGTCTTATCCCTTTGAGATATAACAATACACTGGATATGTTAGAATCCTCTTGATTAAAATGACAAAAAAAAATCTGCGATCACTTATATCTATCTCTTAAGGATTAAGGATCTTAGCTTGCTTTGCCTTTTCTATCTTTAAAAAACCAGCCAAATCAGGGTTCCTTAAAATTAAAGGTTTACGGAATTTTTCCTTTATATGTGTTATATTTCATGCTTCATGCCATATTTCCAGATTCTATGTCGACTGGTCCTAGTGTTCTTTAGGTTTTGATTACCTTGCGTGTAGTTACAAGTTTGAAATTGCGGCTAAAATTACTGTTTCTTTTGATTGCGTTGACATAGAAGTTTGATATTAAAGCTTAAAGATGTTATAAAGCTGAGTAAAAGGGTTCACATTTAGTCCGTTTTATAGAGCAAACAAAACATTAATATTTGAATAAAGAATAGTTATTAACAATAATTTAATAAAGCTAACTTTCGCATAACTAAGAATATTGTTGTTTTTCTTTTAGCTATTTCATATTTAGTCCGTTTTATAGAGCCGACAAAACATTATTATTTGAATAAAGAAAATTTATTAACAATAACTTAATAAAGCTAACTTTCGCATAACTAAGAATATTGTTGTTTTTCTTTTAGGTATTTCATATTTAGTCTTATAGAGCAAATAGAGCGTTTTATAGAGCAAACAAAACACTATTATTTGAATAAAAATTAAATGATAATATTGATAATTAATTTCACTTCACCCACCAGCCCACTTTAGAGCAGTGGCTATCTCTTGTCTTTTCCCGAAAGGAGAGAGTCTGCAATACACAATAAATAATTAGGCTTATGACGATGAGTATTTAATAACAGTCAAAAACGTGGAATGTATCAAGTATTGCAGAACTGTCCAGACCAGATCAGCTATTGATCTGGATGAAATTTAGCACTTAGAAAGACTGAAGTCCGGATACTTTAGCCCCATATTCCACGGGAATATTGGGTCGCCGGTCCCACGCGGGGAAAAACCACGGAGTGAAACTAGTATATAAAAAACGCGTTATCACTGACATTCACCCCCATGTCAACGAAATTAAAGCTGTCACAGTTATATTGTTGTTCTAAACAATATACACTTGACGTCGCGCTGATCTCGCCGCGGCAGATGTCAGCAACAATTTCAGTTATTAATTTTGTAAAATATAGGAATTTCTTATTAAAATGTTGCTATATCGGACATGAAAAATTCAATGTCAAAGTAACAATTGAATATATGACGACGGAAATTTAAATAAATTTCCATTGTAAATATCCATTTGTTGTGGAAACCTATCAATTTACATAATATTATTAATATGCTCCAAAATATTATATTGCGAAGCATGAGAATTATGATATATAAAGTCATTGTTTTCAGTTATACCCAATAATTATTATACCCAGCACATGCGGATAAACTCGATTTAATATATTTTTCGGTCCGATTTGCGCGACAATTAAATTATTATTAATTAATTATAAAATAATGCGTACCTACTTGCTTTCCCAAAAGAAAACTTTACGCAAATTAGAGAGAACTAAAACTAACTAATTCTAATTTATAAGCAACAGAGTAAAACAGGTAATATTTATAGATTATCCGTTAATAAATCACTGGAAATAGGTTGATAATTATCATTTAAATAGAGCTGCCAACGAGGTGTACGCGCAATTTCACGCTTACTAAAAGTGAATTAAGCATTGTTTATTCTACCGTTGCCTGAGTCGAGCAACTGTCACACCTGCGCATCCTGACGAAGGGAAAATAAATAACAATAAACATGTGTATATTGTACCTACTAACAGAAATTCTGTACCTTCGTATGCCAAGATTTTAGTATTTTAAAGCCAAAAAAGCAAAATATCTGGAGACAAGCAAAAGTAAAAAGGCTGTTTAAACAATAAAGAGCAGTTAAGTGAAAGCTTATAAAAATATTAAATCTTAATGGAACGTTACGAGTCATGATTATCCGGAAAGGAAATCCATAGAATAACATTTGAATATTGTTGAATTTTACTGTAAAATCTCCTGAAAATTCTTCGATCGCAACGAACGTTGAATATATCTGGCATCACGTTGTTAAAAGTTTGTCTGCTCTCCGCAGAAAATATCGACACAGTAGAATAGCTATTCTACTGTTAATATTTTAGGCAAAATAATATACTTTCTTATTCAAAATTCCAACATTGTAGCGTTCCAGAAAAGATACAAAATAGAATATTTAGAAAAAAAGTATTTTTACGTCAAGCCAACATAATTATGCCATGATTCATTTGGACCCATTGTGTCTACTATTGTAGTGAATAATAATTCTCATAATTTAATTTGATATCACATAAAAAGACTTACTTAAAGAGGAGAGCAGGTTGTGGTAACTACGAAACTTTGTCACGGTCTCTTTTATTACACAAAATCCTTTTAAGCGCACCTGTTTTATTGTAAACCAATATCTTATATCTATAAATAGAAACAGTTGTACATAGGTTGAAATATTAATTTTAAGTTACATTAAGAAATAGTAAGTACGGCTAATAATAAGTAGTATTAAAGCTCTTTGTTGCTCTTGCTCTTTTCATTTTTTCTCTTAGTGCCTCGGGGAGCACGTTTAGCCGTCGGTCCCGGTCACTGTAATCAACATCTGATAGTGATCGTTAATAAATGAAACATTATCACCCTAAGCCCGCCAACCCGCATTGGAGCAGCGTGGTGGCTGTACGCTCCATATCCCCTCTCCTATAAGGAGGGAGGCCTGGCCCTGTACTGGGCCGTTAATAGGCTGATAATGATGATGATGATGAAGCTCTTTTTAACAATTCTTATCCTTAAAAGTTTCACTAAAATCAATATCTAATACCCATAACCAGCAGTACATAATTTGAAGTAGTAGTAGTAGTAGAGGTCCATTTGACGGCATTTATCCGGAAAATCAAGAATGAAATCAAGTTAGAGTCAGAATAGAATCAGAAATAAGAAGATCCGCAGAAGAACCAATTTAACCAACATAGCTCATCGAGTCAGAGTATTGAAATGGCAATGGGCGGGGCACGCAGTTCGAAGAGCTGATTGACGTTAGGGGTCCAAGGTGCTAGAATGAGGACCTTAGAGCCGCCGGCCACAGGCGGCTCTGGATCGTTGTGTTTGGAAGTCCCTAAAAAAAGCCTATGTCCAGCAATGGTCGTCCATCGGCTGATAATGAGGATAGCACGTGGTTTGCGTGCGTGAAATATTTTATTGTTCTACTGAGAACTCCTAAACTTACTTCCAAGTCCAAGTCAAGTTTCAGATGAACCATTAGTAAATTGTATCAGTTAGTACGACGGCGGAAATAGGCATAATGGTAGAACTTTCCGAGAGAATTATGTAATTACTACTATACATATTTGTAAGTTAAAATTTCTATTACACTAACGTCATTCTTGCATTTTAATATTAGACTAACTTTTATAAAAGAAAAATTCAGTACAAACAAAAAGGCAATGAAATTAGATAAGTAGGCGAGTTTCAAACAAATTTTAGCGAAAATTTTGCTTACATTACTGAAAGCAATTTCATGGTCCCATTGTTTACAAATTTTCTTTAGTATGAAATATTTACTTTTACACTAGGCCCAGACTTACACACTTAGACCTCGAGGATATTGCATACTCGTTTTCATGACAACACATATAAAGAGGAAAAACACCTAAAAAACGAAAATTAATCTTAAAAGTATTCATATATTTTTTTTTTATTTGATATTCGAACCCGCGATAGCAATCCAGGCCTTTAAGGACCTTGAATGTATTGTGTAGACTTACATTTCGCAGTTTCATTCAGGAGATGACCAAAGATATCATCAAAATGAATCTAACGAACCCAAACTCCTTTCGGTTGTGTTATTACAATGCGGAGTTCGTATGGCCATCTTCCATCTCCAGAACTTGATCACTCATCATGTCATCGTAATAATCATAATATGGAATGCAATATCACGCGATATAAATTTATTCATGCACAATTTCAGCTAAATCAAACATTTTAACAACAATTTACCTTGATGAAACACATCGGGACAGATTAACTAAATAAAAGGTTGTAAAGAATAAAATATTAAGCATTTATTATTATTTTTTCAGACTTCGAAAAATTACACGCTTGACATATTAACTTATTAACGTAAATAAAAGGTTTAATTTAATGTACAGCAAGATATTAAGCGCAAGTTAATTTGACGTTCGCTTAATTGAAACAGTTTTCAACGCTTTTTGAGCCGGTGTCTATTAACTGACGCAATTTCCACTTAATTACCATATCGACGATGCGTTGATATGGCACCGACGCGAGGTGCGAAATTCATTATTATTTTGTTATACTTAATGAGATTAAGGTAGAACTCTGGCCTCGGGTACTTATATACATACTATACAAATAAATAAAATTATAATTTATATTCAAATTAACGGTTTTCTACACTTATAGAATATACGGCACTTACTTAAAAAAATCAGTTTTTTAATTTTTGCCTGTGTGTCTCTTTATGTGGTCCTGCGAATCTCTGAAATGGCTGGAACCATTTTAACGGGACTTTCACTCGCAGGTAGTTAATGTTATAAGCAGTAGCTTTAGCCTAAGTTACTCTTAGTTTTATTTCGTTCAGTTGAACTCCATGTGGTTCAATATCAGAAATCTTCAAATTCTCGGGATTTAAGGCAACTTGCTTAAACAAAAACTAAAATAATACAATTTTTCATACGGTAAAAGATTTCTAAATACGTTTTCTTAACTTATAGAAATGTTTTAGATAGAGATAAATATATGCTGTTACCCCTTGAAATGTAAAATGCATAAATTAATCATTCTGAAACATAAAAGTTTATTTTTTTATTCCGTTCAATAATAAAAATAGTTATGCAACCTATTTGTTGCATTTAGGTTCGGGTTTGGCTTTGGGATTAAAACAAAATTATGTTTTAAAATCATATTAACATTTTTCACAAAAGTCAAACCAAAGTCTCTTTTCCATTTTAACAGCCGACATAAAAAGCGTGGTTAAGTAGGTAAATCTCGTTGAAATGAAATGTGAACGTTAAATGAATTTTTCACCTTGACCTACACTCTGCCTGCCTAATTATTTATTACTAAAGTTACTCCGCTTTCTTTGGATTTGTTGAGAAGCATAAAAACATTTCATTCTATGTAAATTTTCAAAAGTTTATTTATTAAAATAAGAAATCAATAAACTTAGCAATAAAGCGGAATCTTTAAGCAATAAACTACTTTAAAAAATAGTTTATTTGGTCTAGCGGACGCCCGCCACATCGGGTTCGGAATTGTAAATTTAATATTTTTTTTAAATAATAGTAGCCTAAGTTACTATTTATATCATTAACCCAAAGGCCCTAATATCGATTTTGTCGTTTTTGATATTAGCCGAAAGACACAGGAAGAAAGACAAAAATTGTAAAAGTTATACTCTGGCTGCATCCCAGTAGTACCCCATTCTGTAGTTCTATAGAACTGTTGGGATAGTTTTCGTGCTGTCTCAATAGTTCTATATAGTATTTTAGTATAGTTTTTGCTCTTGACTTTACTGATAGCATATAAGTTAAAAAAGTTTATTTTAATTGTTTTTTTTTATTTACTTCTGTATTGGCAATTTCAGAAAT
Organism: Mycalesis mineus; assembly: GCA_034621355.1. NCBI lineage: Eukaryota > Metazoa > Arthropoda > Insecta > Lepidoptera > Nymphalidae > Mycalesis > Mycalesis mineus. The sequence goes on along the minus strand of CM067887.1, from coordinate 14,005,208 downwards.
TCAGAAAAAGCAAAGCTAGTATAGAATCCGATAAATATAAAAAAAATCCTAGTTTGATGAGATTGCAGTCATATTTTCTTAAACTTGAAACGTATTTGAAAATTAAATTTGGCATATAGTTGTAAGAGATAAACTTGTATCTTTTGATGAAAGGACCACATAAACTATCAGATGCATTTAGTAATAAACTGTTAACTTAAAATTACAAACACACTGCAAGTTTTTCATTTATACAAATATTCTTTTTACTTTTTCCCTAACACACAAATAACAATACGAGGTATATACCGCGCCTAACTACTATCATTAGGAAACCTTTATTATTTAGAACTCTGAACACGGTAACTCCAGTTTAATTATTCACGTCAACGATATCGATTCCCCGTGTTAGCCGATATCTTCGATTCATACAACTTTACTTAACCGAGAATAACTTAGATGCTTGGTTTAATGAGTCCTATACTAAAGCCAAACTTGATTGAGAATGCTTGTCAATAAACAAATTAAAAATGAAGGTAGAAATCACTAGTCATGTCACACCTATTTTAACCGACGAAAAAAAACGGAGGAGGTTCTCAATTCGACACGTATATTTGTTTTTTTTTTTTTTTTTTTTATGTATGACCACGCATAACTTTTTACAGAGTTGTCCGATTTTGATAATTCTTTTTTTATTAGAAAGGGCATACTTCCAAGGTGGTCCCATTGTCATCATGTTAGGATCTGATGAGGATATCCTGGGGAAATTGAAGGAACTCTTCCAATTTTGGAAGCACGCTTACAGCGATTTCGGTTTTTGACTCGGTATCGGTAGCTTTTTGGCTACTAGTGGCATATAATATACTATGACAGTATAGTACGAGTACGATACGTGGCGATAAATCACTAAAAAGTAAGAAATAAAAATTTTTAACAAAAAATAGAACCGACTCAAAACGCACTAAAAAGTAAAAAATAACTGTATCATTTAGTTGCTTTAAATTACTTAAGCATATCTAGAAGTCGGTGCCAGCCAAGGTTTCTACTTTAAGGACGTTACCCAGAACCCACAAAATGCTTTACTACGTAAAATAAAGGTTCCTTAAACTTGGCTGGCACCGACTTCTAGATATGCTTAAGTAATTTAAAGCAACTAAATGACACAGTTATTTTTTACTTTTTAGTGCGTTTTGAGTCGGTTCTATTTTTTAACCGACGAAAAAAAACGGAGGAGGTTCTCAATTCGACACGTATATTTTTTTTTTTTTTTTTTTTTTTATGTATGACCACGCATAACTTTTTACAGTGTTGTCCGATTTTGATAATTCTTTTTTTATTAGAAAGGGCATACATTCAAGGTGGTCCCATTGTCCGCTTGTTAGGATCTGCTGATGATATCCTGGGGAAATTGAAGGAACTCTTCAAATTTTGGAGGCACGCTTACAGCGATTTCGGTTTTTGACTCGGTATCGGTAGCTTTTTGGCTACTAGTGCTATATAATATACTATGACAGTATAGTACGAGTACGCTACGTGGCGATAAATCACTAAAAAGTAAGAAATAAAAATTTTTAACAAAAAATAGAACCGACTCCAAACGCACTAAAAAGTAAAAAATAACTGTGTAATTTAGTTGCTTTAATTTACTTAAGCATATCTAGGAGTCGGTGCCAGCCAAGGTTTCTACTTTCAAGGACGTTACCTAGAACCCACAAACTGCTTTACTACGTAAAATAAATGTTCCTTAAACTTGGCTGGCACCGACTTCATAGATATGCTTCAGTAAATTAAATCAACTAAATTACACAGTTATTTTTTACTTTTTAGTGCGTTTGGAGTCGGTTCTATTTTTTGTTAAAAATTTTTTTGTTAAAAATTTTTATGTTTAATTAACTAGTTAATGACGAATTCATGACAATAAATTAGATTAGTAAGCTTAAAACTAATTAATATATTCAATATCTTTTAAATAAGATTTTATAAAACAACGAAACATAATTTTAAATTTATTAGGCATAAAATGTGTTGCATTTTTAACCGACGAAAAAAAAACGGAGGAGGTTCTCAATTCGACACGTATATTTTTTTTTTTTATGTATGACCACGCATAACTTTTTACAGTGTTGTCCGATTTTGATCATTTTTGTTTTATTAGAAAGGGCATACATCCAAGGTGGTCCCATTGTCCGCTTGTTAGGATCTGCTGATGATATCCTGGGGAAATTGAAGGAACTCTTCCAATTTTGGAAGCACGCTTACAGCGATTTCGGTTTTTGACTCGGTATCGGTAGCTTTTTGGCTACTAGTGCCATATAATATACTGTGACAGTATAGTACAAGTACGCTACGTGGCGATAAATCGCTAAAAAGTATGAAATAAAATTTTTTAACAAAAAATAGAACCGACTCAAAACGCACTAAAAAGTAAAAAATAACTGTGTCATTTAGTTGCTTTAAATTACTTAAGCATATCTAGAAGTCGGTGCCAGCCAAGTTTAAGGAACCTTTATTTTACGTAGTAAAGCATTTTGTGGGTTCTGGGTAACGTCCTTAAAGTAGAAACCTTGGCTGGCACCGACTTCTAGATATGCTTAAGTAAATTAAAGCAACTAAATGACACAGTTATTTTTTACTTTTTAGTGCGTTTTGAGTCGGTTCTATTTTTTGTTAAAAATTTTCTACCTTCATTTTAAATTTGTTTGTTGACAAGCATTCTCAATCGAGTTTGGCTTTATTGTAGGTACAAATATTGCTCGGAGTAACTGAGCGAGATTAAACCAGAATTGGGGAGATCCAGAGAAGAACCAAAGTGATCCACACAGCTCGACGAGACGCAAAAGCTGAAGTTGCAAAATAAAGGGGCACATAGTCAAAAGTCCTGATTGATATTGGGATCCTAAGATGCTTGAATTGCAACCCCGCATCAGGAAGCACTATGATGGTCGTATGGGGCTCAAAACCATACTATTTAGAAGTCCCTACAAGAGAAATAAAAAAGAAAAAGAATATTTGCCATTGCCTTATACTTACTCCTCAAAGTTTAATAAGATAATAATCCACAGGGCTAGAACCTATGACTTACCGATATATACCGTGGGGCTGGTATTGAATAGAAGTCAATATCGCAAAGACATTTAGCCGACGCATCAATGTTTTAAAAGTAATTGAACTATTTGTATAGTTCTATTTATAATCTCGGATGTTTGTGCAGTAAACTCAGCGCAACGCGAAGGATTTAATAATGTCTTGCAAAGCGTCGTCGGTATCTTAAACATTTCTCTAAGGATACACTGTAGTTGGAAATCATTATGCGAGAGGAACACACATTCCTAGTCATGCAGACGAGGGTGAGGACACACAAAGGACACAAAAACTGGACAAGTGTGAGTCGGACTCGCGCAAGTAAGGTTCTGTAACATTATTAATATAAAACAAATGACGGCAATAAATCATGTTGGTTGTATCAGAGCCCTGTAAATATTTATTGTACTTTACTTATTTATTTTTTTATTGAAATAAAATAATATTCTGTGGATATTTCAACTATTGCAAGTCTTCCCATTGCAGTTATTAATATAGAAAAAGACGCGATAATGACGAGATGGGACGACCTCCGTGGCGCAGTGGTATACGCGGTGGATTTATAAGGCGGAGGTCCTGGGTTCGATTCCCGGCGGGGCAGATTGAGATTTTTCTTAATGTGTCTTGGTCTGGCTGGTGGGAGGCTTTCGCCGTGGCTAGTTACCACCCCACCGACAAAGACGTATCGCCAAGCGATTTAGCGTTCCGGTACGATGTCGTGTAGAAACCGAAAGGGGTGTGGATTTCCGTCCCACTCCTAACAAGTTGGCCCGTTTCCATCTTAGACTACATCATCACTTAACATCAGGTGTGATAGCAGTCAAGGGCTAACTTGTAGTCGTTAAAAAAAAAACAAATGACGGCAATACATCATGTTGGTTGTATCAGAGCCCTGAAAATATTTATTGTACTTTACTTATTTATTTTTTTATTGAATAAAGAACTAAATATTCTGAGGATATTTCAACTATTGCAAGTCTACCTCTTGCAGTTATTAATATAGAGAAAGACGCGATAAAAAAGTAAGGGTAGTGTATGGGAAGTTAAATATTTATTTTATTCAGCTTTGAGTAAGCGAATTTTTAATTTGTGACAGCTGACACGACTCATAAGATATGGTCTGGAGACAGACTGGCACTGGCGTCTTACTAATAAGCTCCTGTTTTTATCCTTTGGGAACGGAGCCCTAAAAATAAATTATATTCTATATATATTATATTCTATATATCTATCTCTTCAGTTTCCGTTTAATACATTAAAGACATTTTAAAATAGATCCAGCTTGTATAAATGGAGATGGATTGAAATGGCTTACGAAACTACGAAGTATGGAAAATTTTAATAATTCAAATAATATTTTCTCCTTTCGCAATTCAATTATCTTTTAATACATTACACTCTTCTTGATAATAGCTTGTAGTCTTTCACATGTTAATGGAATCTGCATTCAGAACCCGTGGTCGAGAACACAGTACGAATAGTCAAGTCAGTCAAAAGTGTTGGTAAACTAGTCTACTTGGAATAAACGAATTTTAAATTTTTTGAAACGTTGTCTTGTGTATGTGTATTTTTGTTTGCTTGTATCCGCGTATTTGTCAATGTCATCGTAGGTTCTAAACGACAAGACGATAAATCAATTAATATCGATGGTTTTCTGTTATAACAGAAACAAATTCTTTAGGGTTTAGAATTCAATCTTTAGGGGATTTAGGGGAGGGTTCTCCAGAATCGCAGTAAATAGGTGATGTATAACAGCGACACTACTGATTTGCATGTATATCTATAAAATACTTACCATGGCGAACAACACGTCCTTTCCATATGATGACATAGAAACCAATATTATAGCCGCGACTACATCCTACTCTATGTCTGCGACACGTCACCTGCTGCTGCTATCTGCACGTGGTCTTCATTTCAAATTCAAATTCAAAATCGTATTCGTTCAAGTAGGCTTATTGTAAGCACTTTTGAAACGTCAAATTGGACTATTTATAATGACTCCACCACCGGCTCGGAAGGCATTTCCTGTTGCGAAGAGCCGGCAAGAAACTCAACAGTAAATATTTACAATCTGCGTTAACCTGGCAAATCTTTGTATTTTTTAACTTCCTGATTTCGTAGATGTGTCAGATTTACCCATTTCTACTTTTAAAATGACACGAATATGTTAGCATTTTATGGATTCATCGTACGTATGCCGGGTCCATAGTGTGGCAGGGAGATAATCTGCGAGCAGAGTCCGGGACTTGTAGTTATATCAGGTTTAACAGAGTCATTTTGTGATGCATTAACACTCTCCTTCTCTGCTCGTGTCGTTCTCCCCTACCGAGCTAATGTTAAGGATCCTTCTTGGATGTAATATTACATAAATTTAATATCATTAAACGTTGGAACGTTATAATTATTCCTGCCTAACGTTGAAAAATATTTAGCTATATTTGTTCTTCGTTGCCAGGAACGAATTAACAGAGGTTGTTAGGAAGACGTGATAAATTAAAATTAATGTTAGTCACTCACAACGCCGTGATTTATTAGCGCCTGTTTATCATCCAATATCTTTCATTAGCTGCGACGGAATAAACTGGCAATCTTGTAACACTTAACTAATAAATACATTATAATTTATGAAACCTTAATTATCTCTTATTTCTAAATTTTAGAAATTTACATTATTATAAAAAAATGCGTAATGGTTAGAGTTGAATCTATGACCTTTGTCTATAGCACCGTAGCCAGGTGGATAGGCGCTTTGTCTGCGTTAGACAAAGAGACATAGGTTCGATAGCTACCGGTACAGCAAATTATGATAATATCTAGATATACTTAGGCCTGTGTGCACCAAGATTTCGGTTATCATAAACAACGGTTAACATAACTTTACTATAAATTTAGAAAGAACGTAAGCTCGGTTAAGATAACCGCCAGGTTTATGTCCTTAACTGGCGTATGGGTTGTCGTGAACAGTAAATTTTACGTTTAGTTTATATTAACCTTTGGTTATGATAACCGAAATCTTGGTGCACACAGGCCTTAAACGAAAAACCACTGATTGACTCACCACGAAAACTATAACACTCGATTGAGTTATTTAGAAGAAGAAGAAGAAGAAACACTTTATTGCACATAAAATAGAGATAACAGATACATGAAAAAAAAGGATTAAAATAAACATGCAAAGGCGGCCTTATTGCTAGGAGCAATCTATTACAGGCAACCTATTGAAAGGACATTTGTGTATCGTAAGCGGGATGGTGCAATAAGAAGAAGTTGCTTAAAATTATTATAAATATAAGAATATTAAAAATAAATAAACTACATAATACGTATACATAATATATAAATGTATATAAACAATTTCAATATACATAAAAAATACATATAATTATTTTCTACTTAACGACAAATAGTAACTTTTCAAGCGAGATTTAAAAATTAGTATAGAAACTTATTTCTCAATTGCTAATTATTACTTGATTATTAGGTACAGCTAGTTGAGACAAAAAACATTTTATCAGATGTGTCTTTAAGCCGGGCACAAACTTTCCAAGAATAAAATTGTAACGCAAAATGGTAGGTGAGTTAAATAATAAACATTAGCAAAAATAGCATCGACTTGGACGAGAAATCATAAATCAAATGGGTCTCGTTATTCTTCAAAGAAATAATTGCTTTTCTCACGTTCGTTACCCCGAACCGTATTGGAGTGATATATCGTGCTATTCTACAAAAATACCTTCGAGTTTCAAGTGCGAAAAGGACTTGAGTGGGTGCCATTACAGGATTAATTTATTATATTTAATTTCATTGCTCATTTCTTAAGCTCGTTTTTTTGTTTTTTATTATTATTCAAAAAGCCTGACAATAAAAAATATTTCATTCCATTTGAATATCATTAATAGCATAAACCATTCAATATCATAAAAGCACTGGCCATCTTTGTTTAAGTGTTGTCTGAACTTTTTTTTAATGACTACAAGTTGTTCCTTGACTGTTATCACACCTGATGTTAAGTGATGATGCAATCTAAGATAGAAGCGGGCTAACTTGTTAGAAGTAGGATGAAAATCCACACACCTATCGGTTTCTTCATCGTACTGGAACGCTAAATCGCTTGGCGGTACGTCTTTGTCGGTAGGGTGATAACTAGCCACGACGAAAGCCTCCCACCAGCCAGACGAAGACAAATTAAGAAAAATCTCAATCTGCCCCGCCGGGAATCGAACCCAGGACCTCCGCCTTATAAATCCACTGCGCATACCACTGTAGCGTGTAGAGGTCGTCATTTTAAGAAGTAGAGCTTCTATTAATTCTGAAATAATAAATTTATTTTTTAATAAGTATTTTCTTTCCCTCTGCTGTGCATACTCGCTGTGACTAGCGATTGTACCTGCCTAAATGCCATTCCCTTGAGATTATCAAAAAATTGTCACTGAGTGTCTTTTTCATCGCAAAATGAGTAAATAACTAATTAAGTATGCTTAATTTGAAGTCTATTGACTGTATAGTTTTAGAGACCTTGTGTTGACTCAATAGGTACTACTCAATCACTAAATCACTACGTACTCGTATATATGTGGATATATTTATAAGTATAAATGTATCTAGATATGTGGTGTGCGAAATACGACGTTCAAATATACAGCACAATATCAGGTAAGCAATCTGACCACACTGTACGTAATATGTCCCGAGATAATAGAAGTAGCAACTCAATCATCAGAGACTGATGTGTATGTGGTGCACATAGGCTAAGATACAACGACGAGAAATACAGCTAGTAAAATACAACAAGAACCCTAACTTTTAAAGAAATAAATAGTATTTTAGAATTTAGAATACAGTCGCACTCACGTTTTGTTTTAACAATTACAAATAATTAAAGTAACTTGCTATAATATTCGGTGCGAAAATTCTCAATCTAGATAAAAATACTCACCTTGTCTATCAATAAAATAGAAGCTAGTTCTAATGAATTCAAGTAACTTAAGCAATCAGAAAATTTAAAATATACAAAAAAATACAGAAATATATATATTTGTACTTTTATACTTACAACACACCTTCATAATGATGGAATGACAAGATTACACTGGCAATGTTGACACGAACTATTGAGGTATTACACTTTGATAATTGTCTTTTACCATTAACACAAACAAACACACTACTATAACTTAAACATGTATTTGAAATTGTAAATGTAAATTAGAAATCGTTGAATTAGGATACTCTACGATACGGAAAAGTTAGCCTATCTCTTAGACTAGAAGTAACGACGGTGATTATCTTCCATTGTCGACCGTTATATACCTCCTATTGTGTTCATATAGTAATTATTTGATTGCATAGTAAAACGAAATTGGCTCCCCCACAAAGAGTTTCTCAGTAAATCAATGTTTCAAGAAGAAGTTTAATATAACTGTCTTTCTAATATTCAACTACGAGATGTGTTTGAAATTTAATTATACTTAAAAATACTTTAATGACATAATTATCTTACATGTATACGATGTATTTAATTCATTACAAATATTGTCAAAGGCTATGTACAGATAAAAATTTATTTAAAAGTTAAAACAAATTTAAAATAAAAAAGTAAAATTGTCTTTGTTGTGGTACCTATTTATTTCATTCATAATTGATATTGAAATGAAAAAACCGCTAAACTAACGCATTAACTTTGTGACTTTTTTCGAACCCATTTAGAGTTCTATTCTTGTTAATATGTAACCCTGTTTGAAATTAGTAGGTCGTACTCCAACATAACAACGACAATCTCTTTACTATTTCAAATTCATGGAGAAACTCTGGTATGAGTTTTTCCAGGAAATCAAAATTAATAAGAGTAATTCAAAATTATTAATGTGAAGTAAGTAACTCTTACAAAAAGGGTTATTTTATTTTAGGATGTTAAAGGATTTTCAGGTTCATGGTCATTGAAGACTTATTAAAAAATACCTTTTTTTCTAAGATTCTTATTTATAAAACAATGATTCCGCCGTCTTGCTTGTCCGCCATCTCTTACCTGAAACAATGCATAAAAACAACAATTTAGAATATCTTTCATAAGTACGCAATAAGTTTTCTTCGAAGTTCACGTATATTTTTTATGATAATTTGGATTAGATTATTCTCTCTCGAAAAATGGATGTTCTCCTCGGACCAACGACATTTTTAAAAATACAAACACCAGATGCACTTTAATAACAGAAGTTTAAAATAATATAGTCTAGGTTTATTCTTTTAAATAACATCTCTTAATACTCCCTATTTGGAGCCCACAAATATATTTTCCTCACGAAATAAAACGGCTAAACGAGTCAAATAATTTTAAATAATCGTTCACAGAGAAAGAAATTCCCAATAAGGAAAACGAATGTCTGTGATAAATTATATTTAATTAAAGTCTATCTCACTTTCTACAGTATATTTATTATTTGTTGGTTCTTATATTTTCATTGTCTTCTCCGCGTCTTACAAGAAAAGGAAAAAGCTTTATTCTATTCTGCTATAAGAGTTTAGTTAAAGTTCATACAAATGTACCTAATTAGCTTTGCTCCGCGGTTACAAGAATAGTAAAGATTTTTCTCACAGTGCTCGTCCGAAGAAATAATACTACCATTCTTATTTCTGCCGTCATGCAGTATTG